>PVKM010020308.1:0-23449 GCA_004027735.1 Carollia perspicillata | reverse complement strand
GACTGAGGCTAGAAGAGGATATTTCTTCAGCCCCATTCAAACCTTGAGGCCCAGTTGTCCTGTCCAACATCTTGAATGCAGACTCACAAAGGACCCTGAGACAGAACCCCCTGCTAAACTGCCCTGAATTCTGGATCCACAGAAAGTGTGCAACAAGAAATGTATATTGCTTTCAAACACTAGGTTTGGAGATGATTTGTTAGAATTAACACACAAGACCACATGCAAGTGCAAGGCTGTAAGCTGCTTCTCTGCTACAACTCTATTACTGTAGAAGAGGAGATCAGTCGATAGAAAGTTTAGTTATCTTCTCCACCCAATGGTAATGAACTTGGGTTTGGTTAAAAATGCATTGGTGAGCTGCTGAATGAACTACTCACCTGCTTTGTTATGCAAACAGTAGAGCAGGGTTAGGGAGGAAATGAGGAGACCATAATCCAGGTACCAGTTGCTTATGTCATGACCCAGGGTGGGGGCAAGGGGGAGACACTGAAACTATATTTTGAAAGCGGTAGAGGTAAGAGAATAAATAAAGAAAGGAGTAAACATTTTCACCATTCCAAAAAAGCATTTAAGCAAAAGGAAGGGGCCTAAGTATGAAACCAAAGAAGATAATAACCTTCTGAAGCCAGTGTGAGAGACGGTCTGAAATGGATGGAAAGGACACTGGCCCAGAGTAACTCTTAAATCTGCATACAGACCTCTGTGGTTGTTTTTGGTCTGATTCTTGAGTGCACACGCTGGCCATGTTTAAAGTAAACAGATGCTGCAGATGGGATGCAAATTCGCATTCCCAGAGGATTCCCAAACTAAGGAATGGAACTGAGGTGAGGATGGAAACTGCTATATTTTGATCCAGGTTCTTACATCAAATATATTATCTCATATAATTATCAAGCAACCACATGAGAGAGGTCTGTTATCATTCTCACTTATGGGAAAGAAAACTGAGGCTCAGAGAGAATGAGGGACTTGACCACGATCACAAGGCTTGTAAGTGGAAGTGTAGGGTTGAACCCTACCAGTATGTCTGACACCAAAGTCCTTACTCTTAACCACTAGGCTGCACTACTGTATGCAGCGGGTGCTCAATTAATTTTGAACCAATGAATGAACAAGTGATGAGATTTCAATTTTGCCCCCCTCCAACCTCTGCTCAGAGCCCAGAACCTCTCTGTCACTTCAAACTTGGCCAACTTTGGCAGCTCTCAGAGACAGCTCTTGGATTAATATTGGCATTCGCAGGATGGGTTGTTGACAATGACAATGGCCAACTAATCTCAAGCAATTTTGACGTAGGGAAATTAGGATCAGAGAGGAAAAAATATAAGGATTTTCAAATGAGGTCAGTAACTAACAGACTTAATGTGAGGACACATGAATGTCTTTTTTTGGAGAATTCTCAAAATGCTTGAGGTAGTGATGGGGTGGGCACGGAGGGGTTCTGCAGAAGTAGTTAGAGGTCAAGAGGAGAAACTTTGATTATAGACATAAAGTTCAGTTCACCTGTATTTGTAGACAAGAGGATGTGGTGACTTTGAGTTTACAGCAGTGCTGGATTCAGAGACTAATTTGTACAGAACTGATAACACATCGATCCGAATAAGTCTGAGTAGACTTGACTGTGGAGGCTTAGCATCGGAAGGGCTCTTAGAGGTCACATGCTTTAGCCCTCTGGCTTACATGTGAACATTTCTCTTGGTAGAAATGACAATCATTTCCCTCACACTGGCCTCAGAATAATAAGAAATTATATTCTGTTTATTTCAAAATTCAGTTTTCTACAGAATGCAAAGATTTTGTGAATATCTCACACACATTTCTCTGACATTAACTGGAATTTGAGGTCAAAGACTCAGCTTATAGAGCATCATCTTATATATTAGAAGTATAATAATGATGATAGTGGTAACAACAATAGTTGTCATAACTATTATCATAACTTAATTTCATAATTTTACTATGAATTAATCATCATTTGATGTTTACACCATAGCATCAAATATTATTTTTAATAAAGACTTTGGAATTCAAAAGAATGCCTAATTCTATAGAATTCAAACTCTTTCAAATTCAAAAGCCTTTATTGAAAACAGAATTTGATGCTTATACATACACTATCTCATTCAGTGATGAGATAGGTATTAGGATCCACAGTTTGTGTGCAAGGACTATATATAACCTCAAAGAGGTTAATGAACTTGTTTAAAATTACACCAGTGATAAATGGGAGAGCCAGGACTAGAACCTGTGGTCTAGTGAACTTGTTTTCCCAATATTCATTCCACCTTTTAAAGATACTCCTTCAGTTTCAGGTTTTACTTGGGAAATCAGTGCTTCTCCACATGTGGATTATGGGTTACCTTCAGCAGAGTTAACCACACCTCCGATGCCAACAGATTATGCCCCATCCAATCCAGCCAATCTTACTGTTGCTCGTGAGACCTATTGCATTACCCTGGTCTTCCCACTATACATCCAGTTCCTCTCCTGTTTTTTTCCTCCTCACTATCATCAGAGGAAGGAATTTTAAACAATGATAGGAGGAACTGTACAACCTCCCACCACAGCATCTATCCATCTGTCTGAATCTGTACATGTTTTCTTTGCCTTGCCTCATATTTTTATAGATAAAATATGTATATGCATGTCTAAGACCAATTCTCCTATTTGTGCTTTAGATCCATGGTTCCAATTTCCTCCCACACTCGATTCAGGCAATTTTTTTTCCTTTTCGCCTAGCTCATTTCCATTAGTCCAAAAATCGTATAATGCCCTCCATATTAAAACAAAACAAAAACCTTCCTTAAACCTATATCATTCCTTTTCCTTCCTTTTATTGTAAACATCTTGAAATGGTACCCGGAATCACTATTTCTGATTTACTTCTGCCGATTCTCTATTGAACTCAGTCCTTTCATGAACTTACCCCATCACACCCACGGAACTGCTGTCGCCAATATTTCTGCAACCAGGGCGACAGCACGTCCCGGTTTGTGCAGACCGTCCTGTTCTCCAGGAGTAATGTTTCACTCTCGAAGTGTCTTGATTGGGAGGACAAGTTACATGTTTGTCCTACTCATGATCTCCTCGTTGATAAATCCAGCAAAATCCAACAGTTCTCAGTGCTCGTTATACTTAGGCCACGCGTATTTAACACATCTTATTACATCTGTGTTTTTTTTTTTTTTTTCACTTGTGATCCAGAATTTCACATTCTGGTACACCTCTTATCTTTCTAGCAGCTTCGTCTCAGCTCCTTAGTAAGTTCTTCCTCTTCTCCCTAATTAGTAAGGGTTGCCATGCACCTGAGCTCATCGCTGGAACTCTCTCGTCTTCTACCTCATCTATACTCAGTCCCTTGTTCACCTCAGCTAGTCTCATGGCTTTACACACCATTTATGTACCAATTTCACCTATATTTAAATCTTTACCCCAGAATTCACCACTGAATTCTAGACTCATATTACCAACTATTTTTCTAATAGCATCCCAATGATAACATATCCAAAAGTGAACTCTTGACCTACTCCCACAAAAATAATTGCTCTTCCCCCAATCTTCCCATCATAAATCTGAACTACAGTTTGCAGGAAGCAAAAACCTTGAAATCCTCTTTGACCTTCACACTTTCTCTTTCTCTCCTATTGCACTATTTCATCAGAGCCTGTTTGTTCTAACAAGAAATCCTACACTTCTCACCACCTCCTCTATTGCTTCATATATCTGTCCCCGAGATTATTACAGTATCCTCATGATAGGCCTCCCTATTGCTTCCATAGGACATAGTCTCCATAGAGCAGCGAGAGCTGTCGTAGAGGATTAGGGCCCCGACTAACGACCTTCTTCTTCACTTGCTCACATCTGCCAAGACTCTGCCTCCAAATAATATCACACTCACAGGTGCCAAGGTTTACGACTTCAACGCATCTTGTTGGCAGACACCATTCAGCCTGTACCCTTGACTCAGAATTTCTTGTCTCCTGATTCTCCCGTTGAAATTTTTGCATAGCACTTACTGTCATTTGGCTTTTAGGACATTTTATTTATCTGTTCCATTTTTGACTATAAGTATAAGCTCTGCACTGACAGGAATTTTTACTTCTCTCATACCTTGCTGTTACTCTGCTATTTAGAACAGAACCAGGAATACAGTATACAGACAATAAATAATTATGGTAAAAATATTATTGACTAAACGTTGATATTATTTTTTACATTGATTTTTCCAAGTGTCTTGAAATCTGGAGGAGTGGAGGGGACAGTTGCATGTGTAGACTGAACGAACACATAGATTCTATTTCCTTTCCTAGGGGTGGGCAAACTCTCACTGCCTGTGGGCCAAAGCTGGTGTGCTGCAGGCCTGCTTTTGTAAACAAAATGCTATTGTAATGCAGCTCTACTCACTTGTTTACATATGGTCTATTGCTGCTTATGTGCTGCAATGGCAGAGTGGGGTAGTTGCAACAGAGACCATATGGGCTACGAAGCCTAAAATATTTACTGTGTGGTCAATTTTCAGAATGTTGGCTTACTTGACAGAAAAAGTAAATGTTCCAACCCCTGTTTTCCTCTGCTCCCATAACTTTAACTGTGCGGACAGTTGCTCATTAAGAGTCAGATTTAAAATTAATAAACGTTTCCCCAATGAAAATAAAATGAAGCTGGAGATGGTTTTCAGCAGACCGGTTAATTCAGACCACTGGGTGTCTCTCTTCCCCAAACTTTACGAGTAGATGTTAACCAGACACCCGCCAGCAGGGGCTGTGACATACCAGACAAATATTGACAGTTGCTAAGGCAACTGGGAGGAAAGTATTGGCCAAAGGATACTATAGGCGCCAATTGCGCATGCCATGCTTCTAACATAGGAGAGGAACAGAGAAGAAATGAATGAAAAATGTATTCTGGGATCTCTCTTCAACTGCGGCTTAAGAACGACTTGCAGCTAAAGTTTATCTTAATTCCTCCTTCGTTTTTTTTTCCTGAAAATTAACACTTTGGGGGCTTGGAGGCCCCAAAGTCAGTTAAAATATGTCACAGGGTGAAATCTGTTTGGGTATCAGCTCTTTTCTTCCAGTTATCCCTGGAATTTGCCGTTCTAAATTGTGTTAATGGCCAACTATAAGGCCACATGTATTTTTTGGCTTGCCTGATCTTGTCACAAAAGTGATTTCTACAACACCCCCTTCCAGAGATTTCTTATTAGTCAACACCGAAATAATTAGCCTGCCTTTTTCTTTGCCTCCTACAACATGGTATGAGGGAATTTTTAATCTGTGGTTAAACTTGGGCTTTTGCCATTATGCTAGTGCAAAGTTTCTTAATGGTGGCATTGTTGACATTCTGGACTGGGTAATTTTTTCTTGTGTCCTGTGCATTGCAGGATGTTAAGAAGCATCCCCCGCCTCTACTCACTAGATGCCAGTAGCAGCCCCCTAAGTTTTTAGGATCAAAAATATCTTCAGATATTACCAAATGTCCCCTGGGAAGTAAAATTATCCCCAGATGAAAATGTTTTGCTGGTAAACCCTACACCATATCTTCCTCAGAATATTCTTAAAGAATCTTTGCATAGAGCTGGAGTTTCAAAACACCCACAGTAGAAATGGTGGAAATCTTAGATTGTCCAAACTGCAAGGTAGAACCTCCGTTTTTCACCAAATCAAAGAATTCAGAAATCAAAAGGTTGATAATAAGCCCAGTTCAAGCAACAGGAACTGCTTTCATTCAGTGAGGTATAAGACAAAATCCTGTAAGACCAGAGGGAACGTCAAGGTCCCTTTCTGCTTGGAATATTTAGGAATCCTGCTATTGTGATCTTTTGGACAGTGACAAGTCATTCAGGATGGTCTCTGAATATGCCCCCTGCTTTGCTGTTCCCGAAGCCTTTCCGATGACTGAGTTTGGCTCTCTGAGTTTGCAGCAGCTGGGATTCATTATGGCATGGCATCTAGGAAACTTCTACATCTGACATTTGTCTTCTAGAAAACCATCAGCCTGTTCGCAGTCCTTGTGAACTGCCTAGTCTTTGAGGCCCTTCGCGAAGGCTGAGTAATCCCATTTTCCCCACTGGACAGGAGGGGCTGGCTGAGGTCATTATGACGATTCATAAGCAACATGTTGGGCTGTAACTCTCAAAGGAGCTTGAGATATTGATTTTATGCATGTCATGCTAAAGATGGAGCAGCTGTAATCCTGTTTTGTATATTACTTCTCAAAGATTTAAAACAAGATGGCTTTGCCACCAGCATAGCTGACATAGTCTAATTAATCTTTATGAAGTTGTTTGACATGTTTAAATGAGCTCACGCAAATAGCATCAGTTATCCTTCTTTGATATGGAGGGTGAATTGGAATGAAGCACGACTTAGAAGAGCAGAAGTCTCACCCTCATTGCTTCATTTTTCTTGGATAGAGCTGTCATCTGAAAAATGGGTTATAATTTGTAAAGCCTATAAGCATGTGTTGTGTGATATACTTTTTCCACATGCATATCAATACTGAGAAATAGGCATACTCCCTGTCTGTAATGATGCAGTAATGTCCATTTAACGAAGATGGTCTTCTCCAAGTCCTCTAAATGGATACTGCTTAAGAACTTTCTAAAAAAGGCTGAAGTCGACAAAACTAGCAAGATGCTTTACTATTTCTTTGGAAAAGTTAGACAAAGGAGTACACAGTTTATGGGAAACATGACTAATGGTTCAAATAAACTTACTATGACTTATTTCTTTTGAGTTTACAGATTGTATATTTTTCTTTCAAAGGCCAGAATAATTAACTAAAATGTGAGAACTCTAGAACTCTAAGGGATCTGAACTAGTAAGATGGGCAGGAAACTGTATCTCAGGATGTAGGTTTGGGCACTGAATAAGATAATATGTGTGAGGATATTTATTGTGGAAATCAACCTAATTAGAGTTGAAGCTGCCCTGTTAAGATAACAGAGCACAAATCAGACCAAAGAAAGAGTCAAAGGCTCCTCCCTCGATAATTCTAGGGTCATTATTTCCACAAAGGGTGAGGTCAAAGTCATGCCGAAGGAAGATCTATCATTTTTCATGATATCAGAGTAGACTGCGGTTTTGGGTTTGGGTTTCTTTTGTTTATGTGGAAAAAAATCAAGCCTTGCCCAGAGGTACCCACCCTTCTTAGGTAAACATGAAGATATCAACTGAACCTCTTGATGACAGCAGATGAAACTCCGAACATTCATTTTCTGCCTCATCCTCAGGACTCTGATCCAGCCTTGTCCTCATAAGTAAAACAGGACTGAGTTGAGAAGAACCTCCATTAGCCTCAGGCTCCCGAATTTGTAAAAGTTAAGTGGAGGTGGAGAGACTTGACTGGGCAAGGGGTAGAGTTATCTGAGAGGCCAGATTAGACATTAGAGCAAAGAACTTGAAAGACAGCAGTGTGGAAGGAAATAAAAAAGAACCATGAGAGAAATATAGAGAATGCCTTTGGAGCACCTTTCTTCAAGGAATATTTTTGCTAGTGAGACATAAAGGATTGTGTAAGTTGGACAAAGTGAACCTCTCTTCCTGTTACCCTGTACTGCTCTTTTGAGATTGACCCTACCTGTCCCTTTATATGCTCCTGTCATAGTCCAGCAGATATTTGGCATGAGGAAGGAGGGTAAAGTGGTTCTCAGGGAAGAGAAGGCATTAGCCTCCCATTCATCTTGTGAATTCCTGTGGTAATATAACTGAGACAGCAAACATTCCCTCATACCACTGTAAGTTACCGAATGAAGTTCTTACCAGTATTGGGTTGATGGCCCAAGGACAGAGCCCCAGGATCTGGTGAGAGCAGCAGAAGAGAAAATTTTATTTTCTCTCCAGGCAGGAGAGAAAATAAAATTGAATTCTTGGAATACCTTCTGCAGGTCAGCAACAAATATCTTCCACGACAGGAAAGGAAGATTTTGCTGTATTTGAGTTTCATAAGTGCTCAGCATATGTTAGGGTAATTAATGCTCACATAATGATACACCGTGTCTTCATGGAGTTAAGTTTGGGGATTCCAAACATCAAAATCATGGGGTGATAATAAACTTACGTGTACCGGTTGTCCCATTAAATTGAATCGGGGTGGAAAAAGGCATTGTCCATGGAGCATTTCACCTTCCCATCACCATAAAGAGTACTTGTAACAGGAGCTACACTCTAAAACATTTGACATTATTTCTACAAAGCTCAGAAACATATTCAAACTGAAATAATTGTTTTGTCTGCCAATGATCATTTATTTTTTAGCCAAGTGACTCAGATTGCCTGATCATTTTTGCATGTGGTCAAAAATTAAAGACCTAGCTAAAATATTTGCTTCTCTGTTTGTAGCACAGTTAGGATATTTAAGCTTTATAGGGAAAATGTCAACAAGATAACAAACATTGACTTTTCCTGCTTATTGCTCCATTAATCATCCAGAGGGTTGGGACTGAAATGCCAAATGGGCTTTTTCAAATATCAAGCATCTGGATGACGAAAAATTAAAATTTGTATTCAAATGTCTTGGAATTGTGTAGACAGCTAATGACCCCTAATAGTTACTTATTCCAAATGGGAATTTAGAACTTAAAAATTACTTTCTACACATTTCTCCCCGGAGTTGAAGAGAGTACTACCTCCTTAAGCCACTGTGGCCTTAATCGCAATCAAAATTGGGGATCTGATATTAAAGAAGGACCTCTGATACACAGTGGTGTTAGAGTCCTTTGTTATTCAGGCAAGGACAAAGAGTATTAAAAATATCAATTGAAATTCTGTTGGTTTTCAGCCTAACAGCTCAAGTAAAGTATCCATTTCCCATGCCTTGACGGATAGTTGGGAGATAGTGGGCCAACCTAGCTGGCCAAGCTCAAAAAGATGGAAAGGGCAAATTTAGAGAGAGCATGGTTGGAAGACATTCATCAGAAACTGGGCCAGATTATGGCTAGGAACAAGAATCAATAGAAACAATGCAAACAGAGGCAAAGAACCAAAAGGAGGGTTGCTGAGGACCAGGAAAGGAAGCATGGAGAAATAGGTGTGGGCAGATGTGAACTCTGGACAAATTTCTAGATAATCATTAATGAAACTTTCCAGACTTTGAGCATCAATTTTCCAAAGGTAAAATTATTTTCTTTAAAGGGTTGGGAATGATGTTCATAAACCTCCAGTTCTCATTTGTTCATTCATTCATCAATTAATACCTGTATCTGCCCATCTAATCTCTTTAATGATTCTTCCATCCTTTCATCAATGTATCATTTTATTTTTTCCTTCAACATTGGTTGAGTACCCATTTTGTGCAGAATTATTATTTGACATTATGTATGTAGAGGAGTGAGGAGAGTTGAACACAGCCCACAAGGTATTACCTAGGACTTACGATAATGACTGTGATAATTTCAGATTGAGCTTGAGGCTGCTCAATGGATGCTATTATTGAAGGACGAGGTTCTTTCTTAGCTGTCCTTATTGTAGGGATTTCTCCTGAGTTTGCTTTCCACCTCCCAAGTTTAGGGATGATTTCAAAGATGGTTTTCTAACCTTGATAATGGTAGTTTCATGGATAAGCCTAGAAATGAGGTCATCAGTGGGAGCACAGGACAAATATTACAACTCAATGTTGACTCAGAGAGAGTAACTGCATTTTTGTGGATGAGAAGGAGCTACACACTAAACCTGACATAGTATGCATGGTGAACTTTATAAACTCAGAGAATGAAAGTAAGCACATAGGATGGTCTCAACATAAAAATTCCCAATTAAAAGGGGGTCATGGCAGGTAGCCAAATCCTAGGCCTGTATCTCCCTTGATGAAGGTCAATATTTACCTTAAATGAGCCTGTCTATTGTCTTCCATATCTAGGACAACAGACTTTTGGAACGTCAGAGTGATCTCCTTTTCTAGACCTCTCAGGGCACAATCTCCCACCGGATCCGAGAACCCCTCATTGTTATCTCGCTCTCCCACATACCATCTCCAGTGCTGTAAATGTTCATTATTAACTATCCAGTACCTGCCAGTGTAAAAGTAGTGTGTGTCTCTCTGTTTTACTTTTTATCCATTATTAGAAATGTACCCATTTTGCTTTCTCCCACCCTCTTCATCTACCATCAGTGGATTTCAGGTAACCCTCCATCTATCTTTTCCTTTGATTCTAATGTATAAAATAAGCTGCAAACGTGCTATTCTTCAGAGCATTTTTGCAACTTATTGAGATTTTTGCTTTCTGAAAACTGTTGTCAGTTTGGCTCAAATAAACTCATAAAAATTCTCTACAGGTTTAGACATTTCTTACGTCAGCATTTCCCAAAAATCTATGGAAGAAAAGAAAGCAAGACTTTGACAATTTGGAGAAAAAGAAGAGAGGAAGGCAAATATGAAAGCTTGGAAACAAAGCAACACTCTTAATATTGCTCTAGGTGGTTCCACAGGAGTTGTGATATATCAATTATCTTTTAAAACCAAATCTTGCAACCAGCAGGGGAATCCGAAATAGCCAAGAACATGTAAAAGGCTTTTATTCTGTAGAAGACACAGATCTTGAGTAATTTAAACTTTGGCCAAGTGCCTGTAAAAGCTCTAGATAACCAACAATAACAGCACATTTACCTCTGGGCTTCCTGCCAATGTCCAAAATGTTACATATACCTAGCTAGTGAGGGTGGGGATGAGGGCTTGTTACAAAAATCAGAGGGTCTTGGCTGTTACTATATTTTTCAGAGTGAGACTGGAAGGTTCAGGGAACACCCAAGTCAAAAATGCCATTCCCTCCCTCAGAATACAGTAAAATATCTTCTCTGGACATTTTGAAAGCTGTTCATCAAACGAGAAAGACACAGGACTAAAGAGAGTCCTAGAAAATCAGTGAAGAAAAAAAGATGAGTGCAACTTGTGAGATTTGAGGGTCTTATAAATCCACTGTTAACTTATAATACAAAATTGAAGAAATGTGGAAATCATACAACATGTTGGGAGAAAAAGATGCCCGGTAAATGGCAGGGCTTTGTACTGTTAAGGAGGGTCATAAAAAATAATATTTGGGCTTTATCTTTGTTCCAAGTTTGAGCAATCTGTCTTTCATTAACCCTCTTAGTGTGATAATGAAGTACAATTATTTTCTTAAAGAATCTGTTCAACATTGTAAGAATTCATCTGTGATGACCAGCCTCATACAACGCAAGGTATATGCTCACATCTTAGACAATCCCAAGAGCTGATTGACCAAAAGTGGTCACCAATTAATACATTTTCTTAAATATATACTATAGGTTGATTTTAAAAAGTGTCAGTGAGGCTCCATCAAGTTGATGAGCTGTTTTTAATATATTGAGTGGGCATTAATTAGTTAATAACTCGGGTTGCAAACAAGTTGTTTGAGTTCAATGACCCATTTCAACAAGTGACCTGATCGATTCAATGGATCTGTCTACAATTCTTTGTTTCCACAGATGCATCTTGATGTCATAACTGAGCAACCTGAAAAAGCAAGCAGTCTCCAAAAACAAAGTCAAATTCATTGGTTGATGGGATCAAGTTTTAATAGCTGGTTTCCTGGGTGATTTTTTTCACATCTCTACCAGTTTGGGGGTGTTGTGCACGTGCAGTTTTAATGAGTACTCGTGCTGCTTATTTCATCACCACAGTGCCTAGGGAGACTAGAATAATCCCAAAGGCTGTGGTGGTTATTTTCTAATCCCCCAAACAGAAGTGCTTCTATTGCAGAGTTCAGCCTTTGCAGTGCTCGTTATTATGAAAGGGAAAAGGAAGAGAAAGGGCAGTGCAAGCTCCTGGGGGTCACGCTGCAAGGAGTCTGGCCTCTGCAGCCAGCCACTCCTGGGTCTGAATCCTTACCAGTCTCATCTGTAAAACAGGGCAGTGATACTCATCTTGTAGGGTTGTTGCGAGGAAAAGTAAGGTTATAAAGATGATATGTTTAAATGCATGGGATATAGTAGGCACTTTATCAGTGCCAGTATGAAGTCGTTGAATTCCGCATCCTCATTTTGTGGACATAAAAATTCCGAAGCCAGCAATTAGAATGTGGCTTGGTGTTCTGACTCTAAGTTCAGTGTTTTCCAGTATTTTTGGCTATGGTCGAAGAGGCATGATGTAAAGGAAGAGAGGGTAAAAGAGGATTGGGTAAATCTCAGTGGGCAGCATTTTGTGGTGGTCCTTGAGTGATAGACAGGATTTCAAAAGGTGAGGCTAATAAAACAAGGACTTTCCAGGTAGATAATATATCAACAAGTAGGGCACAGACATTATAAAACTTGAGCTCTCCTGGCAAATGGGAAATGATCACGCCATGATCCTTCTGAATAAACCATTAAACAGAGGCTTGGAGGCTAGATAGATCTCTTAACAAATGAGGACTTACAGAGAAACCACTGAAACCCCTTCCTCTTTGTGTACTTCTGAAATCTGCCGGGAATGGGTTTAATAGGCACAAGAGACTCCCCTTCCCATGGGTGCCGCAGCGGGACTCTGCAAGTAGTTGATCCTCAGACGAGAAATCGGCATCTAGACACAATAAGACAGAGGCATTAAATGCCCAAATTCTGGGTTCAGAATGTGATGATTCAGATCTAGGCTTTCCCACATAATAGATTTGTGAACACTGGCAAGTTATTTATCTCCCCAAGGCTTTGTTTTCCTCAACTGTAATTTTGAGATATAATAGTGGCCACCTCATAGGATTTTTATAAGGACTGAAGTAAGTGAGATAATCTATGCAAAGCACTTTGCGTGTTGCCTGGTACCTAATAAGCTTGTAAATGTTAGTTCTTCTCTTCCTCCTGTACCTTCTCCTTTCTTTATCTTCCTAAATTTTATGTATTCTAAAATAAACATTTAAAAATATATTTTATGTTTATGAAAGTGAGACAGTCTTATAGCTAATGGTATGCCCTAGATAAATTGGCAGAACTTTATGTCTTTTTGATACATAAAGTAATGATACATTTTATGATCAATGACACCTAAAATGAGATGAAATTTGGCATTATTTTTGTTAGCACTGCTAATTTGACTATATGAAACACGCAGGAGATACAAGAGGCTTCTGTGTAAATGTGTATCATTCTGGAGCATCAATTTCTTTTTTGAAATTGGGGTGGAAAAAATTGAATAAGTTAGCCAACTAGAAATTTTAAATGCTTATTTATTTATTTAAATTATAAACGTTTTTATACTTAAAGAAAGATGGCTATATTAAAGAGAAGTGAAGATTTACCTGAATTTTAAGAGCAAATTGTGACATGCCGCAGAAATGCTGGACTTCTAATCTCGGTGTTCATTAGGCTCAGCTGTTCAGACAATGGGACAGAAAGCTCAGTGCGAAGCAGGGGTGAGAAAACCAGACAAAGTCCATGCCCTTGTGGAGTTTGCGGAAGACAGACACACCAAGGAAGAGCAGAGGTAGGGTGTTTAGCTGCCGTGTCAGTAATTGGCATAAGGAGCAATTGGGCAGAAAGGAGGGAATGACTAGTTCTGGTGTGGGTAAAATGGCACCAGTCAAGAAATCTTCTTAGAGAAAATGAACTGAAAGTAGATTCTTGAACAAGGACATGGAGTTTGGGGAGACGACAGAGTACACTCAACAGGACCCTTTTATCCTTTCTCTAGGGGGCTGAGATGCTCTGCAAAGTATCAGGGAAGATTCTGCTGAATGTCAGAGGAACTAGAACTTGAATTTACTAGGATCCCCTCTGCCAAGGTCCTTCAGGGATCTTGTGGATGACCTAGCTTCAGCAGGACAAATCTAGGTCAGCTTGGGGAACTTGACCTTGATTTAACCCACATGAAGAACTTTGTAACCTCTTCCAGATATCACAATCTGTGCTATAAGCTAAGTGCACTTCTCAGATTTTGCTAATAAAATATAAACCCAAACAACATCTTCTTCCTGGATTATATAACGTTTCTTTCCAAGTGCCTTTCAGTAAACCAGTGAGCTATTCATTCTGTGAAACTCTGCCCTTTGAATGGAACTGCACATTCTTTTGTAGAGCTCCCTGGGCTGCAAGTCAGACCTGCATTTTCTTGTCCTGGGGGGAAAGATATACGTCCTTTAGGAAGAATGATACTACCTTGCTCTCCTTACCCTTCGCAATTCCAGATTACCCCTGGAACAGCTGGCTCCGTGTAACATTAATTCACAGTCCTCAGTTGGATGACTGCAGAGAATTCTTCATTATTGAGTTCAGCGAGGGCCAGCGGTGTTACTGAAGTGGTAATTGAATTTGGTGATCCCTCTGTGGTCCAGACAGCACAGCACATTCTGCCTGTAAGGACCATGTGGCGTGGGTAAGATGAATATGCTTTCAACAATAATGAATCTTTAAATGAAGCTCAACAGCACAGAGCCAAAAGGATATGTGGCTTTGATGATTTGACTTAAGACACTGAGCATTTTGGAGTGGAACCAGTTCGGAAGGATGACGATGTGTACCTGCTGCCAAGGAAACACAGAGAGAAATCTCACACTGCTCAGAATCTCCACCAAGAGCTTTATTGATAATCTCATCAAGCACAGATCAGTACGGGACATATTATTTCCTTGCATAGTTAAAAATGTCCTTGCCTCATTGTTGAATTGAATCCTTGTCTGGTAAAAGAAAGGAAAAAAATCCCCCAAAATTTTCAATGAAGTGTGCCTTATCACCGAGCCACAATTACATAAGTGCTTTCAAAATTTCACATTCACAGAATGATCTCAGCAATCTCACAGCTTTGCAATGCTGCTTCTAAAAGAGAACATTTATAGTTTGGGAAAATAGCACAAAAATGAAAACGGCTGGAATTGTTTTGGTTGCTGAAAATATACTTGGCCTCCGCGCTATGGCGCTGTGAAAAGGAAAGAGCTTGGCTCCTAGCTCAGGCAGACCCTGCGTTTGAACCTCAGCTCCTTCATTTACTGTGTCCTTAATAGGTCATTAGAGTGTTGGAGTTTCGACGCCTTTTCCCATAAAAATGAGGTCAGTAATGTCTGCCTCTGAGCATGACATGCATAGAATAAGGGTCAGTGCTTGGCCCTACTGGATTCTTATTATATTAACAGCTGTCATTTGCAGGCCTACTATGTGCCTGGCATAGTCAACTGTTAATGAATGCATATTATCTTACAACAACATGTGGTTGGTACCTGAAGTGACCAACTCGTCTCAGTTTGGCCAGTACCATGCTGATTTTACAACAGAAATTCTTGAGTCTCAGGGACCCACACAGTCCAAGACAAATGAAGGCAGTTGGTCACTCTGTGGATATTACAGTCTCATCTCACACATGTGGAAACTGAGGCTCAGAGGCTATGTGCAAATTGCTCAGTATGCCACAGCTGGGAAAGAATGGGACCAGTATTCACACCCAGGCTTGAAAAGCTCCCAAGCTTGTACTCCTTCTGCTGCCTGAATTCTGCTCAGCAAATGTTGTTCTCCTTGCCCTCTTACTAGGATGTTTGGATCTTAGTGAAGGTTTGTAGATGAGATCACATTTTTTCAACTGTTTTTAATGATAACTTCAGAAACGCAGGTGTACATACGTGTGTGCATGTTGATGAGTGGGGGTTGCTCTACAAATGGTAGTTATCATGAAGATCATAGTGATCATGACAATGAAAATGATAGCTTAAAAGTCTAACATTCATTTCAAAGAATGTTCTGTCTTTTGTCAAGGCACAGTCCCTTTATTCTTCTCCTTTTTCATCTACTCATCCATTCAACAGGGATACAGTGGGATCCTCCTGTGTGCCAGGTACTGGGACAGATACAAAGAAGGCCAAAAGGCTGGTCTTAAGATGCTTAGTGCATTGGGATTTAAGGGATCAATTGTAACATGGTGTGAGAAGTACAATACGGCAGCAAGCCCTGCACGTTTGAGCCCTCTCCCCCTGCCCTCACCAGCAGCTCCGGCACACAGATCTTTTTTAAGGAAGCTCCAGGCATATTTCTGTCACTGTTTTTTTTTTACTGTTACCTCTGCCTGGAAGATTCTTTCTCCTAATCTGGGTCATTCAGATCCAAGATGAAATGTTACCTCTTCACAAGGAACCTCCTTGACCACTTTGAGGTCAATTAGTCACCCAGAAATTCTCTATTCAATCACCCCATTTTAATGACCTTCCTAGGGTTTCTGTATCGCTATTTGATATCTATCTTGTTTGACTTTTTTATTTATTGCTTTTTGCCTGGCTTGGCCAACAGAGTGTAGATTCCAGGGAGATGAGGAACTAATTTATTTTATTGTGTTTTTTCTTTTTGTGGCTGTATTCCCAGGACCTAAAACAATGCTAGACACACAGGAGCTGTCAGTAAGCGTTGTTTGAATAAACAAAATGATGAATGAATTAATAAATGTGTTGGATGCTGGAAGGAGCCACCAATTCAGTGTGAGTAGAAGTATGAGGGGAACTTTACCCGAAGGCATTTGTGAATTCAGCCCTAGTTTTTTTTTTCTAGTTATAAAGGAAGTATAAACTCAATTATCAAAAGTCAGTAAAAAAATTACAAAAAAAGAGGGGAAAATAAGACCAGTTTGACACAATCACAAATAACAGTTTTTTGCAATTCTCTTTTCATTCATGTTCATAGATACTTTTGAACAAAACAAAACCACGCTTTTCATAGTTCTTGCCTTTGTGGGGGGGTACATATTTTCAGACATTTTCATTATAAAGGTTGCTTTGCTCTTCTCAGCATACTGGAGGTACTAGGATTGATGTGATCGACCTATATTGCTGGATCTTTGAATGTTCCCATGTTGCCATTACTGACAATATGGGGCAGTCTTGCAGATAATCTAGCGTGAGTCCATGCGGTAGCTTAATGTAGGAACCACAGTACTTGGATCTGAGTTCTAGATCCACCAGTTTCTTTTAACTGCTTATTTTTATTTTACTTACTTTAAGAAGTTTTATTGTATTTTTTCATTACCATTTACTCCCCTTTACTCCCCATCTCCTAACCATTTATTTATAAATTTTAAGAGGTTTTCTTAACTGTAATATGGAGAGGAGAGCCTACTTTGTAAGGCTACAGTGCAAAATAAACAATGTAATGAAGGTCAAGTTCTTAGCACAAATTATGGGATACCTGTTAGCTCCCCTTGACAACTTCCTTTGAAGTCCCATTGGCTTTCCAATCTGAAAGGACAAATAGAAACTAGCTAAAGAGATGGGTGGGAAAGAACCCGAGATCGAGGAAGCGATGTCGGGAAGAGGGAAACTTTTGAAAAATTATGGAGGAACAGGTATAGACCCCCAGCAGGAGTCAGCAGCTAAAAAGCTCGAAGCTTATGCTACCTCTGACTCCACGGACGTTACCACTGCTCACGGCTCTGCCCTGCGCTGCCGCTGGAGATGAGCTCTGCTGGGGCTCCAAGCCAGGGCAGGCCGATCAAAATAAAGCTGGTGTTTTAAGCTGGGTAATTGGACGAATGGAGAGCCCTTTAACTGGATATGGAAGCAGAGAGGTGAGTTTGGATTGGTCCAACATGAAGTTCAAGTTTTAATACATAGAAGTGGATAGCAGATTGTCCAGAAAAAAAAAAAATCAGGGCTCGGGTTGTTGGTTTGAGTCAACTCTGGGGAGAGCATTTGAGGCCTTGGCGGAGAGACCCCCTCACTTGGGAAGAGCTGTCTTTTGTTTTCCTTGAGATAAGAAGTTGTACGTCCATCTAAATGTATCCACTTTGCTTTCAGCGGATACTGTGCTTGGGATCTGACCGAATTTGCAAATTTTATTTATATTTGTATTTTCAGTAAAGAATTTACAAACAGAAAGTAATAGCAAAGTCACACATTGATAAGATCATATTTATTTAGTGTTGCCTGACAAGTAGAGAAAGTAAAAAGAATATTTAAAAATGTATAATTTATATTTCTATAAATACTTCAAAGGAGAAAAGTTGAACACATGGCGACATTAGGAGAATGCATACATTTAAGTTTGCAGCCTATTGTATAGCCTGACAAATTAGATACGTGCATGTATCCACACACATCTTGTTTGTGAGTTTGCATATTTAGCGCCCAAGGGTGAGTTATGGGCAGGTCTACAATACATTCTAAACTCCCATAAAATTTGTGTTATTATGCCCTCCCACTTAGGTAGGTTTTGTTTCTCGTTTGAAAAATTTCACTACAAGTGCATTTAAAAATCATCAAAGGTTGTAATCGGGCGCATTGGGCCTCAATTTACTCCTCAGGGAGTGGAGACGATGCCTGTGGGCACGCTCAGCTTCTGCCCGAGTTCAACCCTCGTGAGCTGGGCAGCCTGCGGCGCGTACACACGTATGGGGGCGGCAGTGCACCCCCCTCGTCATCTCTGCCTGACCGGGAGTTTTCTGTTCGGCTGCTTTCTATCGGAAAGGAGTCCATTTGTCTGAAGTGAAGCAAGTGTACGACACTAGTCCACTCAATTCACTGCGACATTGTACTACTGTGGATAGAGTTGTGGATACAACTAAACAAACAAACAAACAAAAACCCCTAACAGACTCTGGATTTCAAGTTGAAGAGCTCTGTGTTTCCTTGGAGCTTGGACTTGGAAGTTCAGGGTTGAGCTCCTCCAAAAGAGCTCGACAGAGTGCCCTCAAGTCAAACCTCAATAGGCGGCAAAATATTTGTATGCTGACATGATCACTATGATCCTGGACTTCCCTGTGTCCTTCATTATAATGACATTCTCTTGAAATTGCACTAATACCTAACAAAATAAGGGAAGTGTAATGCAATGCAGTCTCTACAGTAAAACCTATATCAGATTTCTTAAATCGATAGAAATTTTCATCTGCAGTAAACACTATAGAACAGTAAATCATCCCTAAGCACTATCCTGAGCTTATCTTGATTCCAAGTTTACAGTTAATCATATCTTTCATTTAAAAATAAAACAGCTATAACTGACCTCATAGGACCACAGAAAACACATAGGACTCAGGGGTGAAGTCATGATTCTCGTCATTTTTCTCATGTACTTTGGATGACGGGTCGCGCAGTAGCTATGGTTTGCCTCGTAGGTATGCGTCCTTCTCCAGGGACCCAGGTTAGATTTTCCCTCGGCTGGTGTTTGGCTTTAATTCTTGGAGGAATGCCTCGTTGTTGTGAGGACAGTTGTTGTGACAGGTGCAGGTCCCAATGACCATCACTGGCTTCTTGATGATGTGCCCTGGGGTGCACTGGAACTCCACCTGGATGGTTTTGGTGTTGTGGGGGGTGCAGCAGCGGCCATCACTGCAGACTCCACAGTACCTGGGCTTGTAGGTATGCAGGCTCGTGCAGTTTTTGAACTGCAGGTGGATGGCTTCGAGGGACTTCGTGGTACGGAGACACTTTTTTCCTTTCTAAGAAAGAAAAAAGAGAGTGATGCATGGATGCTGCTGTTCCTCCCAGGGACCACTTTGGGGGGGATGGAATAACTTGCTAGTTGCCTGCCCAATAGCCATTGCTCTTACTTCTTTGCTAACAGAACATGAATTTTGTTTGGGTAATGTGGTCATCTAAAAGGATTTGCTAAAAGGATTCACTTCCCCCAGAATATCTGGGAGCTTGGGGTGGTCTTGTGACAAAGTTCTGGCCAATGGTACAGAAGCCAAGGGATTCTGGGAAATCCTCTGCCCTGCAGACAGGTGTGCTTCTTTATTGCAGCCTCCATTCGTTTTCCCTCTTGCTTAGGACGTGGAAACAGTGGCTAACTGTGCACAGCCATCTTTTGAACTTGGAGGTGAACGTGAGGGTAAAAGTATATGTCTGATTAGGAAAGCTATATTTTCAAGCCACTGTGACAGGGTTTGGTGTTGTTTCTGCCAAATACATTCTTCAGGTATCACGAAGAGAAAAAGAAGAAATCTGGCATCATCATAAGCCTACTAACATTTCCAATATTTTTCAAATGTTAATTCACGTGAACTTATCAACAACATTCACTCATACAAGGAACAGTTGTTACTGTAGAAAACAATTGCCCAAGTTTTATAGATAAATAAATGAAATCTCAAAGAGATAAAATGAGAAAAAACATCTAGTAACTGAAGTTCTCTGAAGCAATGCCCATTTCTTCTACTGTACTATATAACCTTACGAATGTCCAAAACAATGAAATTTCAGGTTATTTCCCATGAAGACAAAGTAAGTGGAGAATTCATTGATTATTCCATTAGTAATGGTTGATGAGGAGCCCAAATGTGATAATCCAGCAAGGAATCGATGATAGGTTTATTTCCCACTTAGATTTCCTCACCTACAAATGTGCCACATTTCTCTACTGCTCTTGACCTTCCTAGGCACAGTCCACAGCTTGTGTGGTGAGGAGACTGGGAGTTCTCTGAAATGAGTGGCTCTCAGACTTCATTGTGCATCAAAGGCATCTGGAGGTTTTGCTAAAACAGAATGTTGGGCCTTGCACCCAGAGTTTCTGATTCGGGAGGTCTGACCGAGGCCCCAGTGATTTGCATTCCAACAAGTTCTTACATGATGCTGCTGGCCGGGGGCCACACTTTGACAAGCATGGGCTCGCATGCGAGACTCTCTGGGTAAGGAAGTAATGATTACTATGCTAGTATCTGCCCAGATTCCGGCTCAACTTCTAGAAACCTTATGGAGTATATGTACCATGAATAAATACTGTAAATAGAGCCTCAGTATTAAGCTAGTGCAAGAAAAACTATAAACTTTGGTTAAAAAAACAGTAACAGGCAAAATTTTAGAGGCATGACATGGAAAAACCTTACTTAATAAAGAAATTACTGTGTCCTTGACAATATTTAAGGGCTTCTCATTTTGGACTTTTTCACCTTTAATATTTAGTGTATATTTTTGCTGGCACCCACGGAAAAGTATAAGGCCAGCAACACCCCTTTGTGTGTGTGTATATTTGTATGTATGTGTGTGTTTGTGTGTGTGAGAGAGACAGGGAGACTGCTTTGTGAGCCCACATGACCATGTAACATGTATGCTTAAATTCCCTTAAGCATAGGGAGGCTCATATAATTTTAGGGATTGGGTATTTCTAGGTGTTCTTTCTAAACTGGTAAAAGAAACATAAAGTTAGGATGGACCTCCAAAAGTCATACAGCTCAGCAGCCACATAATGAATGCGACTACTAGAGACTCTTATTTTAGCAATAAATAGAAATTTTAAGCAAAGATACCTAATGTCCGCACAGCAATCTATGTCCACCACTTTGTCAATGTATCTATTTCACCCTCATGACACCTTTGAGGTAGGTACTATCAATGAGCCCATTATGTGGGGGAAGGAATGGAGGCTTAGAGGTCAAGAAAACTGCCCAAGACTCCATGGCCGGTTTGTGTGGGAAGCTGGGATTTAAAGCCAGAGTTGCCCCCGTCATCGTCAGATGGTATTCTCTCAGTGCAGACGTGCGTATATCTTTCATTGCTAGGGGCTGTTTTGTTTTGGCCTCAGGTTTGTACAAGGGTTCATATAATAATTTATTTTGGGGCCCTTGCCTTTATCTAGGGTTCTAGTAACAAGGCCTGTGATGTCATCAGGAACCAGTCCAAGCTTCTGATCAGCATGCCTTACATTCAGTGTTAACACACTGAGTTGATATAATACCAGCAAAAAAGGAAAGAAATGTGCTATTTAATTTGGCAAATATAGCCTTATGCTGGCAAATGTACTAGTCCCACTGAGCTTTTTAAAACATTGAAACTCATTCCCAGACAGCCATTCATTTCTTCACCAACAACATTTTATCAAGTGCACACTATAGATCAGGCAGGATGTGGGGGACTGAGGGGTGAGTAAGGCAGATACAATTCCTACTCTGTTGCTCATTACAGATTGAACCTAAGGGCTGAAGGAGACTGAGGTCAGAAGTGAGGACCTCTAGGGAGACAGACATCAGTCTCTCCAGAAACTTAACTTCGGGTGGTAAACATACAATACAATATACAGATGATGGAGAATAGAACTGTACACCTGAAACCTATATAATTTTATTAACCCATGTCACCCTAATAAATGTAACTGAAAAGAAGAAGAAATGACCTCTCTAAAATCAACTACACTTGGCAATTGAGTAGCCACTGTCTTCCTGGAACAGAATGAGATTTGCCATTCCCTTCTCAACTGGGGACATTATGATAACTGTCTGGCCCCTCCCTCTTTACCTGGGAGCCTCTTGTGAGTTGCTTGGGATATTTCAATATATTCGAGAGGAAAAAAAAAGAAGGTAACCTCACTCACTTCAAGAACCTCTCTGTCTTTTCTGTGAAGTTTCCTCCATGCTAGAACTGACCTCTACTCAACTAGTGTCCCAGTGATTTTCCAAAGCCTAGACCCCAACGAGGACAGGCCGCCTCCTCTGTAATGGGAGGCTTCCTGCAGGCCCCTACCTTATCTGCTGGTTGCCTGGGCTCTTGTTCACAGGGCCGCACCATGCAGAGCCGGGTCCGCTTCACCATCTCACACTGGGGATTCCTGTTGGTGACCTGGGTGGAGAAGCCCATGCCGCAGCTCTTGGAACATGCGCTCCACTCTGTGGTCTGTTCAATGCAGTTGACACCTGAGTCAGAGACTGCGACTCCTAGAGTCGTTTCTGTCCTGTAGGCTGCAGGAAATACCAAGAAAGACAACTAGGCTGAGTAAATAAAGGAAGGGATTCATCATCGTTAGAAAGAAGGTCTCAGCCAACCCTGCATCTCCTAAAACTCAGGTGTTCTTGGGGACAGAACCTCTCTCTGCATTTGTAAACCTCTAGCCAGTTGCACAGTACCTGGCACGTTGCAAGCCTTCAGGAAACCTTTGTGGAATGACTGTTTAACTTGTCCTTAAGAAGCTCAGAATCACCTGTCCTTAAGAACCTTAGGGATTTTAAGAATATAGAATAGTTTAGCGCCGACAACCATTCCATACACTATCGTGTTTTCAATACGTGATCTTGTGCAGAAAAAGAATCATGGCAAAACTTTAATTGGATGCATAAGTAGAACCAACCGACTCAAAACAGTGATGAAGGCATACTTTGCCTTAGGGAGCCAGAACTGGTGGTTGGGGTTGTGGGATGCAGACACTGGGACCTCGATCACCAAAAGTTCTGTCTCGGCACTTAGTATCATGACATATCATGGTTTGGGGCACACCTTCTCTTCTATGGGGCAGTTTTCCTCTCTGATCTCTTGGCTAAGAAATCAAAGCTCTGCCTGCCACCAGTGTATATCATCTGACTGATTATTGCCTTTTGAAATGTTCTTTACTGACTCTTGAGTCCCACCCACCAGAATGATTTCCTCTATAAGACGAAACCTAAAAAAAGCAAAACAAAGATCCTGAAGTGTCACTTGACCTTTCCTACAGCATCTGGAAAGGTGACATTGTTCTGTGACACCTGTTCAACAATAAGAAGCATTCTTTAGGGAGGCTGGTCTTGAGAGCACACGGCTACAGAATCCACAAAAGAAAGAGTGATTTTTTTTTGTTACTTTTATCTT
>PVKM010020307.1:0-23464 GCA_004027735.1 Carollia perspicillata | reverse complement strand
ACAGGTTTCTTTCTCTCTGCTGTAGAAGTCTGGAAGCAGATTTTCCAGCACGGGGATCCAGGTTCTGTTGTCTTGTTACACCACCTTATAAAGCTCCTGTTGCCAAGGCTACCTCATGGTTTAATTAGGTGCTGGAGGTGAGGCCCCAGGTGAACACTGGGCCAGCAGGCAGCAAGCAGGGTGGAAAAAAAAGTGCACCTCTCTTTTTTAAGGAGAGATTTTGCAAGTTGCTCATAACACTCCTGCTCCTCTTTCATTTTCCAAAGCTTAGTCACATGGGTACACAGTGACAGGAGTGGGTGGGAAGTGTAGTGTTGATCAGACAGACATATTCACAACTTTCGGAGGGAGAAAAGGAAAATGGATATTTAAGGGACATCAGCAATCCCCGTCACCATGGGTAAAAGGACATGTTTAAAGAGCTAATAAATGTAGTTATTTGAAAAAACACACTATCTTGGTGAATCCAATGATATTAACTACCCGTGAGCCTCCAGTTTTGCTCAGGACAAGGGAGAGGTAGCAAAGAGCGGCCTGGACCAGGGGGGACATGCTCTGCCAGCTCCTGTCTTACTCTCCAAGTTGTTCATCCCAGGGAACCCCACTGCATGTGCTTGGGTACCAAGGATGAATTACTTTATACCTGACCAAAAGATCTTCTCTGAAGTGTTTCCTTAGAGTAACAGAATTTAACTGGGAGGATGGACTTCTGAATATTTCCACTAGGGAAGGAAAGGTGCCGATGACTATGACAGCCGCTGCGGATGGCAATAATCATGCCTGACAATGCACTGTGAGGCACTGGCCCTTTGGATGCTTAATCATTGTTACGTTAATTATTCTTCTGTGGCACAGGCAAAAATAATACAAATAAAGCAAGGGACTGGTCTGCATTAGTGAGAAATCCAGCACTAGACGTCACACCAGAACTTCAAACAGTGTCCTGAAACTTCCTGAGACTCTGGAGACGTTTCTTTGCCTTCTCCACAAAATTTTTTGAAGAGCACAACTTTTAAGTCATGATTTCTTTTAAAAAGTTGTTTCTTTTCTTTTTTCAAAAATACTTGAGGTATAATTCATATAACATGCAATTTACCCACTTAAGGGTATAATCAATGGCTTTAGTATATTCGCAGAGTTGCGCATTCCCTACCACAATCAATTCTAGCACACTTTTATCACCCCAAAAGGAAACCTCATTTTCCTTAGCCATCTCTCCCCGGTCTTCCTTATGCTCTTCCTTCAGCCCTAGGGAATTTCTAATTTATTTCTAGTCTCTCTGGATTTGCTTATTGTGGACGTTTAATATAGATGAATGGTCCTTTTGACTTGATTCTGTTACTTACATAATGTTTTCCAGGTTCATTTGTGATGCAGCATGCACTTGTACTTTGTTTCTCTTTATTGTGGAATCATATACTATATGGATATGCCTCATTTTACAGGGTGGGGCAAAGTGGGTTTACAGCCATGAATACACGAAACACAGAGCTTAGTCTTGTATTATTATTTATTACTTATTGTGTTATTTGTCACATAAACAATTGTAGACCTACTTTTGTCCTGCCCTCTACTTACGCATTATCAGTTGGTAGATATGTGGATTGTTTTTATTTTGATTATTATGAATAATGCTTCTATGAACATTTGTCTACTAATATTTGTGTGCACCTATGTTTTCATTTCTTTTTAGTATATACCTAAGGAGAGAAATGGCTGGGTCACATGGTCACATGACTATATGTTTAAACATATGAACTGCCAGATTGTTTTCCAAACTGGCTACACCATTTTACATCCCACTAGTAGAGTATGAGCGTTCTAATTCCTATGGGTCCTCACTGACACTTTTTGATTCTAGTCATCCTCATGGGTGTAAAGTAGCATCTCATTGTTGATTTAATTTCCATTTCCCTAATGGCTAAAAATATTAATCATCTTTTAATATGATTATTGGCCATTTCTATATCTAAAATGGTTGTTTTGGTTCTTTGCCTTACTTTAAAAAACTGGGTTGTCTTTCCATTATTGAGCTGTAATAATTGTTTATTTATGTGTATTCAATGTAAATTCCTTATCAGACATATTATATGCAAAAGTTTAACCCCATTGTGGGATCAAAAATTTTTATCCCATTTTTGTCAATTTCTACAAAGAAGTCAGCTTGCTGATAGGGATTGGATCAAATCTATAGATCAGTTTGGGGAGTATTGCCATTTTAACAATAGTCTTAAGTCTTTGATTCATGAACATGTAATGTATTTTCATTTATTTAGTTTTTTTATTCATGTCTTCCAACAATGTTTTGTAATTTTCACAGATTTACACTTATTTTGTTACATTTATGCTTAAATATTTTATTTTTGTTGATGTGATTATAATTGAAGTTATTTTCTCAATTTCTTTTGTATTTCTATCATTGGCACTATATAGAAATACGATTAATTTTTGTATATTTTTCTTGTATCCTGCAACTTTCCTGAACTTATTTATTAATTCTAATAGTTTTTTTTATTGCATTCTTCAGGACTCTCAATATACCAGGTCATGCCATCTGCAAAAAGAGACAGTTTTACTTCTTCTTTTATAATCTGGAGCCTTTTATTTAGTTTTCTTGCCAAATTGACTAGGCTAGAAATTATAGGGTTTTTTTTAGAAAATATCAGGCATCATAGTGACAATCTCCATGCCATCACTGGGCGGGTTTTCATCTAGGATTTACTGCCAGGGCCAAAAGGAGAAAGTGGGAGGGAATAAAAGAGAAGCAAGAGGAGGAGACAGAGAGGAAAGGGATGGCTAGAGAAGGAAGAGAAAGAAAAGAACAGAAAAAAACTAAGAGTTGGCTATGATGGCTATAGTGAAGGCTTCCATTCCCTTCAAGGAAAGTAGAACATGAAATCCGTATGCAGGATGGGCTGCTTTAGAGAACATAGCCCCAATCTGGGAAACAACTTAATGTAGGGTTCCCTGTAGAAAGCAGCGATTTTGTCCTTGTTGGTAAATTTGGGCCAGGCCTAGAAGGTGCAGCATCATTTGTGTTGCTGCTCTTCTTGGCCAGTGGTGATAATCTGGTTGCAGGTGAGGGGTAGCCATGAAGAGGTAACCAAGGGGACTGCATTTCAATCTAAATGGCCATACTACAAAGTCTGTTCTTTGCTGAATACCAAAGGTAGTTATGAGGATAACTGATTTGTGATTAATTTGTCCAGTCTCTGGGTGAGGGTGCTTGTTTTAATTTGAATAATCTAAGGGCAGTTGGATCCAGAAAAAAGGCTGGTATTCGAAAGAAGTATGCTTTTTCAGAAGCTTTGGAGTTGTAAGTAAATATTCTTGGGGGATGTGACTTTTTGAAGAGAACAAATCAGGGAATGCACATGTCAGGATGCAGTCAGCACAAGGCTGTGAACTGGGCCACCTCTGGAATAATAAGAGGCAAATGGGACCCTTAAGGAAATGGGCTGGCTTAGAATTATGAATCACTGAGCCCATTTCTTATAGTGATTAATGATGAATCACTGTTTTAACTTTGGATGAAATAATAGGCTGCATCTAAGGAGTTTCATTAATCATCATAAGAATTAGGCCGGTGCCAATTCATTATTGCAGAGTCAACATGTGCTGAACAGTTGAGTCGAGTTTCAGGAAGGGGTGAACTTTAGGCAAGGGCTGGCCTAGAAGATGCAAACGTTAGGGGCCTGTTCTCTCCGGAATGGGTGGGGATGTAGGAGTGGAGAATAGATCCTATGCTATCGTCCCTCATTTGGACTCTTCCTCTAGAAACTGAACGAAATACCAACCGCAACGTCATTTGGCTTTTTTGTATTCAAGGGCATGATACAATAGATAGCATATATCATAAAATCAGATACTTTTATCTGGTTTTCACTTTGCATGTTCCATGTGATTAACTGTCACATGAAGTGATTAACGATCTACTGCACACTTGGACTTCAGCAGGCATGAAAGCAAGCAACCCTGCCTCATGGCTCTTTGAAGAGCAAAGTCAGCTTTGCAAAGTTTCTAAAAACTTATTATAGGCAATGAAAACTTTAGCTCCGGGCCACAGAAGGGAGGAAATCAGTCCATAAACCCAAGAAGTCAGGCAGGATTCGTGGTTTGGCCAAGTTTGGTTAAACAACTGTTTAACCAAAGAGGGTTAAACAGTTATTTCAACAGATTTATATTGATGCGCTTTAAAGATGTATAGACAACATGCCTGTCTTTCTCGCAGTGACCAGAGGTGGTGGGAAATCCAAGAGAATTTCATGTAGTCCTTCATTCCAACATTTCGATAGAGTAGGAAACATTTCATCCAAGTTACAAAATAGATATATTGTTATGTCTTGATGTTGTTAGCTCTAGTAGTTCTTAAGAATAAGGAAGCACATTTAAATCATCATTTGAAAACTTGGGTTCTGCTGTGCAATACAGAAGTTTTTGGGGGCTCAAATCAAAAGCATATGAATTTTTGGAGGAAAATCAAGGATTGGATGATAATTTTAAGTTTCTTTTATTTGAAAAGACTACTTATAATAGAGATATTTTTAAAGTATACATTTTCTTAAAGTAGTTTTATCAGTACTTTCAGGAAAAAAAAGAACAAAAGGAATTTGAAAATAAACTTGAATCACTTAGATGTACCTATAGAGCTATTGTGCACAGATTACCCTCACACGCACACAAAGCACCAATTTTGTGTAAAGCTTCTATCATTGCAATTTAATAGCTTCTCAGCTGATTTCTCTGACCTCAGGCTCTTTTTCATTCAATGTGTTTTTTAATACTCCCGGAGAGAATTTCATACAACAGAGACCATATCTGATTATTGCCTTACTTAAAATTCCAATAAGGGAAATAGGAAGGGTTCCCACCTCCCAAGGTCTGGGTATCTGAGAACATAGGGGTGCAGGATGAGACCACGGTGGCAGGGCCTGGCCAGGGTTACTGAAGCCTGTTTACACACCAAGCACTATCTGTGCTCCGGGTAAGGCCTTGTGAATGCTTATAGAGATTGTAATATGTACCTAAATTATTAATTTCAAGGCATGCATTATTATATTTTTATATATATTTTCTTAATCATAGGATTTTAAAAATACAACTATTTTCATGTAGAAGGTCAGTGAGCATTTTTTAAAACTTCGTAAAGGGATCTCATGCTCCCACAAAAGCAGGACTCAGCAGCTGTAGGACCAAGTACAAACTTGTAGTCCTGGACCACATGACCCATCACGCTCAGCACCCGTTGAGCCCAGTCCTTCCAGGTTTAGCTCTTTCTACCCTTCACGCGCCCCCTCAGCTCTCTGTTTGCCCTCAGGGTTCTTCTTCTGGAAGTCACCATAATTCTCCCAACAGGGTTTTTTTTTGGCTTCCCTCTTCTGCTTCATCTCAGCACTTGTGTGTTCCTGTCTACAAAACTACTTTTCCTATCATGCGACTATTATTTGTCTGTCTGTCTCCCCCCCGTCCCACCTTCCTGCTGGGATCTCTCGGACCAGCTCCCCAGCAGAGTGAGGATTCTCTGCAGGCACTTGCGTAAGGTTTGATCAACTGAACTGCATTTTAAATACGAAGCCAGTGTCTGAATTCCAAGGTGGTAGGGGAAGGCTGTAAATGACACTCTCTAAAAAATAGAGAACAGAACAGATCAGCACACAAGCATGTCAACAGTAGGTGGGTGGCTAGCTGTCGGTCCTACCAGCCAAATACAAGATCTTCAAAAGCACCCAGGAAAGAAAGCTTGGTATTTAAAAAGCACTTAGAATGAAGACTAAGGCAGGTTGTGGAAGCCTAAACCCAAAAACAATCCTGGGAACAGGCTTTCAGATAAATGCCAGGCTGGGCTTGGGGAAGGCACTCAGTAGGGTGGGAGGATTAGTGATTAGGGACAGGAGCCCAGAGCCCGGGCCTGCACCACATACCGCAGGAGCTGCTGGCACCTCCTTGCAGGTGGTAGATGATGTTGGGGCATTGGAGCCCTGGGCAAGCTGACAGGCAGCCCAGGTGCAGGTGGCTTGGACCAGCTGTGCAAAGGCACTTAGCCATGTGGAGATGCTTGATTTTCTTCCCCTGCGCACAAAGGAGACACAACTATTGAAATCTTGCTTGGTTAACTCCCAGATACAGCAGCTTATAGATAAGAATCAGCCTGACTCTGCTTTAAGGGACTTTCCATTACCTTGAAAAGAAAAGACCAGGCTTCCCTAGAGGGGAGCAGGGAGCCAGGTACTCATTATTGTTTGAAATGAACAGATGAATGAGTGAGTGAATGAATGAGGAAGCAGTGAGCACAACTCCACAGTT
Organism: Carollia perspicillata; assembly: GCA_004027735.1. Taxonomy (NCBI): domain Eukaryota; kingdom Metazoa; phylum Chordata; class Mammalia; order Chiroptera; family Phyllostomidae; genus Carollia; species Carollia perspicillata. The sequence goes on along the minus strand of PVKM010020307.1, from coordinate 17,161 downwards.
CCCTGTGACAGCATGCCTGACAAAAGGCTCAGAGCTTCACAGTCCTGAATTTTTGAGAAGGCTATCTTAGGAGGACGTATGGAAGCGGGCCAGATGCCTCCCTCCATCATTCCCCTGTGTGAGTGTCCTAATGGATTTTGGACACTTTGATAAGCTATGTCCCTGTTACTCTGATGGGGAGAGCAGAACAGATAAAGACTAGGAGGACAATTTGAACTCATAAAGGCTGATCTGCAAATCAGAATGAGATGTGATCTATCTAAAGACCAGGCAGAATTTGGGTCAGAAGATGCCCTTTTCTCTGTGGAATCCAATTTAAGGATATTCTTGGTCTATGAGCATTGACCAAAGCTGGTAGATGGTTCTCTGTGAACAGGGGTGTTGCTGTCTCTTCATCTGAGCCTCCCATGGCTTAACTCAGCATTATTAGGCCCAGTGATGTTGTTGGTTGAATTGAACTGAAATGCCATTTGAACTGCTTTGGAAATATTCCCCCATTCTTTGCAGTTTTCAGAGTTCAACTTACTGCCTTTTTCTTTGGATTGGGTGAAATTGTGAACTGACTTGTTTACATGTACTCTGGTTATTTATAAGCTGAATTTAATTCTTTCAACAAATGTTTGCTGAATGCTTACTCTATACCAGGCACTGCTCCAGGGAGCAAAACAGACAAGAGTTTATGCTCTTTTGGGTTTTATATTCAGTGCAACAAAAGGCTGCAATATTAGTTGCAAATTTCCCCATTATGTCAAAAGGAGGGATGCTTGATACCTTTCTTTGCCATTCATTACATCGTTGTTGACTGACGACTTAGTTGGTTTGTAATTGTGGTATCCGAAGCTCTAGGTGGCTCCATAGGTCTCTATTTCAATCTCTTGGTCTGTCTTTTTGTTTATGTCTCTATCTGTGTGTGTTTGCATGTTTGTTTATATATATACAGACTGAGATAATGACATTTATAAGAAAAAAATGAAAAGAACATATATTATTATTCTTACATGTGTAAGCCTACGTAAGACTATTAGAACTTCCAAGAAATCTTTTAAGACCCAACCAGGCTAGATATGAATCCTATATAGGGGTTGGTATTTTCCTTTGACTTAATTGTATCTTTCCAGTTACAACCCTTTTACAGATGTGTCCTTGTTCATCTGTTATTACAGACTTAGCCTTGAGTCTGGGGCTCACCATTTTAGAAGGCTCATTTTTATTTAGAGGGAGGAAGCCCTGCTGAGTCAGGAGCCTAAGAGCATTGTCAGTTTGGCCCTGGAATTTCAGTTTGCTAATCTCGCTTGATTCTAGGTCTCCGTTGCCTAAACTGAGAAAGAGCCCATCCTGCAAGCTCAGGGAGCACCTTACTCTGCTCGGTGCCTGGTTGGAGAAAAAGGGGTGAGCAGAGAAGAGAGCTCTCCATCTTTTTTAGAATTCGCCTAAGTCATTTTCTGATACTTGGGGTTTCTGCCCTTTGGCTGAGCCTTGGCTGAGGACCTGGTGTGACAGGAACAGTGACTCCGGGGGTCCCAGTCAGGGTGGCTGGTGGAGGCCTGGTGCACTCTGGCTGTAGGTCCTGTTGGGTCCACTTTCTGCTTCTTCCAGTTGTTTCTCTGTGATCTCCGGCTTTCCTCATTATAGTATAAGGAAAATTATGCTGCATTTAGGGAGTCGTTCAAAGTCTAAGTGAAGTAATTTCCATGAAAGAACCTACCTCCTATGAGCTATTTGAGTGTTTGGTGTTGAGTGCTCAGTGAGGGTTGCCAAAGTAAGCAACTAAAAATACAGGATGCCCCATTGGGGTGGAATTTCAGATGAAAAATGAATATTTCTTAGTTATAATATAATGCATAAATATAGCAAACTATAATAAACTATATATAAAATATAAATATATAGCTATGTCACTGTAAATATTTCAGGACAAATACTGCATGGGGCATACTTATATTAAAACTTATTCTTCGTTCATCTGAAATTCAGATTTAATTTGAGGCAACACTAACCCTGCCTCATGCCCTCACTGGACCTATGTACCAGCTGTTGTGACTGTTGGCTGCTAATGACCCCCACCTGCCCTATCTGTTAGGGCCTCGGCTGAAAGATGTGTGCATGTGTGTTGGGGTGTGTGTATGCAGGAGTGGGGGACACCTCATGTAGAAAATTAAGGTTCCTTCATTCCTCCTTCTGAAGTGGGCAACCTGTGGCTTTGACTGATGGCAAGAGTCACAGAAGGCAGGACCCCCTTCCTCCTGGAGGGACCCCATCTCTGTGCTGTGTGCTGCAGAGCTGACCTAGGGAGCCAGGAGGAGCCAGGTTCCAGCCAAGACCACATCCTGCACCTTTTTCTCCCCTGCTCACTGATGCTTCTCCCTCCCATTCTGAGGCTGATTTCTCAATCATTTCACAAGAATCCCTGTCTCAAGACCTGTCTTAGGTTGAAAATCAATCTAAGACTGCCATTAACGCATGTGGATTTCCCCCCTTCCTGTACAAAGCTGTGAACATCTGTAAAAATAAATTGAATTCCTTTGTTAAAAAAGTCATGATGCTTAAGAGAATGTATTCAGATATTAAATACAACTTTTGCTGTGCAAAAATTAAACATTCACAAGCATTAAATAATAATATCATACTTTGTCAGATTATTAAAATTCCCTGTGTAAAGATGGTTGTGTGTATGATGGGGAAGTCTTTCCCTTCATCCCCAAAGCGAGATGTTCTTCTTTCTTCAAAAGGCACTATCATTTTCCCAAGTGAAGGATGATGACTCAGCATTTTGTTATCTTCTTGCAGTTGACCTTCAGTCTAGGTGGTTATGTTGGATGTGTATTATCCTTCAGATTTAGCACAAAAGAATTGGGAATGAGAAAGACACAGCAAACAGCATCCATTTGTGGTCTCGTCTTTTACATTTAACCTTTGATTCAATTGACATTTCTTTTAGTTAGCAACTTGTTCTATCTCTATTGATTGATCATTTCCACATTGACTTGAATGCTACCATTAAATCTATTTGTTTATACATGGGTTGATTTCTGGTCTTCTGTTCTATAAATCTTTCTGCCTAGTTCTTTGCTATGGTGCACTATTTTAATTACTGTGGCTTTAAAACATGTTTTAAGATATGGAAGATTGAGTCTTTCCTCATTAGCCTGCTTTTCTGATTTTTTTAAAACTATTGGCAGTTATATATTCATTCTACCAAATAAAATTTAAAATCACTTTTATAGGTTTCAAAATATTTCCTTGAAATTCCTATTGAGGCTGTATTAAATTCATAGATTATTTTGCAGAGACTAGGCATTAATTATTGCCATAAAGTGTCTCCAATTAGTAGAATCTTCTTCTAGTAAACTCAATTCTAGTAAAGTTTCTTCAAATTAGTAATGCAGATTTCATTTTAAATGTCACCTAGATATTTTGTGGTATTTTGATATTATCAATAAGATCTTCTCATTGTATTTCAAATGACTTTGCAGAAAAGTGAAAAGAAGAAATAAACAAAATCTACAATCCCACCTCCTAGTGTGACCAGCATTATTATTTTAAAGTTCTCATGTTACAAACACACACACACAGATTCATACTTTTTCTCTGATTGTTCCTGAATTCTTAGAATAAAACCTACTTGAGCATAGTCTATTAGTTTCATTAATGTACATTGATTAAATCTAGTAACTGTGTGGAATTTCATGCATTTCTATTGTAGGTGAGACCCAGCCTATTATTTTTCTCTCTTTTCCAGTATTTTCCTTGTAAGATTTTATATCAGGGCTCTGCTATGTTGATAAAATTGTTGCAAAGCTCTACTTTTGTAAACTTTGGGAGAATTCAAATAGGCTGAGAGATTATTTGTTCTTTAAAGATTTAAAATAATTAGCCAATTAAAGCCTTGTAAGCCAGTACTACGTATGTGTTTCCATAAGAGATTAGACATAAGATACTTGCTGCCTCCCTTTTTCAAAAGATTTGGAGTAGAGATAAGTAAGAGAGGGTCTCCAAGGGGTGTGAGAGTGTGAAGACGAGAACTCTACTGAACTCCAGTTGGAAAAGCAACAGAACCAGTGTGACCTGCTGTTGGGTCCTGGTGTCACAAGTAGATGACATTGGGCTAACCTCTGTGAGTTTCCTTTTTTAATCTGTAGAATTGGGATAGACATTCCAGTCTTCAAAGAAGTGATAACTGAACAGGCTGCTTCTGTGCGAATCTTTGGAAGGCTCTGGCCACTGGCAGGAAGTTTGGGATGCTTAGCTGCAGAGGGCAGTGCGGTTTGGGGAGATATTTCTGCACGGCCTCCTACCCTGCTCAGCACCTGGAGAATGAGCAGTTCTGGGAGCGCAGGGGCCATGGGTTGGAGGTGGGTGGGCATGGAGAGAAGGTGCGTGGAGAGAAGGTGGCCCCAACAGTCGATACCATTCAAGAGGCAAGCCCTCAGCTCATATGAGAAGCAGAATGAGCCAGGTACCCCTTGGTGGGCTGACAATGTGGCCCCTGAGCACATGGGACATTTTCTAGGGACTCCTAGAGTTACACTGCAGAGAGGTCATGGGACAAAAGATCTTTGTGAGCAGCAGAACAAGAACAGGAAATTTGGGTTGATGTTGTAAGAGTGACTTGTTTATACCCACAGGCTGCTGAACCCTTGGGAATGTCCAGATTAAACAAACATTGTTTTGAGTGGTGCAGACGAGTCAAACTTAACTGAGAGCAAAAGTGAAAAAGATAATTTGTGAGGTGGGTGGTGGGAGGCAAAGCCACGTGGAAGAAGCCTAACTCAGACTTGAACTTGCTCACTCAGTCCGCAGGAAGGCAGCTTCTTGTTGCATTATCCAGAAGTTCACCTAGCCACCCATAGTTCACTCTGTCCCTGTAAAAGAGGCAAAGGACCAAAAAAAAAAACCAAACAAACCCAACTTGGCCTAAGGAAGTTTTTCAAGAAAACAAGCTGCAGGGTCAGCAGCCATGCAGCGTGTCATTACCTGGAAGGGACACCCCTGCTTTGGACACCTGCAGCGGTGCCTCAGCTCCGCCCACCACAGATCCAGCGCACAGGGCGACATTCCCCAGTGAGTGGAGGGGAGGCTGTGGTATGTCCAGTGAATTTGGTTTCAGAAGCCAAGAAAGTACATGGCACATGTTGACAACAGACAATTCTGAAACCCCTTTCCAAACTCCAAGGTTATTTATTCTATAATTTGTGTAATGGTTTAATGTGCCAAAACTTTTAATTCTTATCCATACAGAAAGCTAATTTATCCCCAACTGCACAGTTCAAATGCTGTCAAGTAAAAAAAAAAAAGCCAACCAAAGCACCGAAGGCCTCTGGTATCTAACATTCGCTGTTGAACAAATGTGTTTATTCTTTGCATCAGGAGTCAGCCAACTTTTTCTGTAAGGAGCCAGGTAGTAAATATTTTAGGCTGCGTGGGCTTGTTGGAACGACTCAGCCCTGTCCTTGGGATTTGAAGCCATCGCAGGCAATACATAAATGAACAGCCATACAGCCATGGCTGTGCTCCCATCAAACTTTCTTTATGAATAATGAAACTTGAATTTCATGTAACTTTCACAGGTCATGAAATATTCTTCTTCTTGTGTTTCTTTTCAATCATTTAAAAATCTAAAACCACTCTCAGTTTGCAGGCCATACCAAAACAGGCGGCTGACCAACAAAACAGATTGCCCACCCCTGCTTCATCCACACAAAACACTCACTTGCTTTATGGTCCAATACACAGTCCTTTGGTAGGAGCAACCCCGCCCAGAGAAATAAAATTTAATAGCAGAAAGAGCTTGATATGAATTAAGCACCATTTATGGAAGTTGCCCAGAGAGCCCTCTGAATTTTGAGCTACCAGCGCCTTCTCCACAAATGCTCTCAGGTAATTAATTGCCTTACTAGAAAGGCAAGGAGGAGCAGATTGCTAACTGAGATGCTCTTCCAGTTAATGGATCAAAAGGGAAAAAAATCGATGATCGAGTAGTTTTTTTGTATCGATAACCTTAATGTTTATCAACAAGCTAATGCTACATAAATTTCTTCAGCAAGATGTTGAAAGTACCATCTAACACATCATTCTGAGGTCAAGAAAAGACAGTACATGAAACGTGTATTTACCAAGAGTTCTGGAATGGCCAAGAGAATTCTTGGTATAGGAAATATCTTACAAACATTTAAAAAAATGAATAAAATTCTCAAGTCACTAAATAGAACATGCAACTCAATATTTTAAAAAACAAACAAAAAATAAAACCAAAAAGCTTCTGGCATTTTCATGTTAGTATAAGACGGCACTGGAAGATATGAAACATCTCTTCATACTCTCAAAAACAAAATGCAATTTCCTGAGTTGTCATTTGTTGACCATGGAAGGGGTTGGACTTGGTGAGTTGCTCAGGTGACTGTAGAATGTTTCTAAGCAGACAGTTTTGGAGGCAGTGCCACGGTGTTGCAGGGCACTGACTGTGGCAGGGCAGAGCCCTGAGCTTGGAATGCAATTCTGGTACCTACCCTTGGGTGACTTGGGATGAGTTACTCTAAACTGTTTGTCAAATGGGGCTGATAATAATTGTGTTTTCATGATGACTGTAAACCTAAATGAGATACTATATGCAAAACATTTAGTACAATGTCTGGCATATAGTAAGAATTAGAAAAAGGTCAGCTTTTGTTATTTCAGCTATTAGATTTACTGTGTGTTTGTGTGTTGGAACATGTTCCAGGAAAAACTGCTGAAATGTGATTCTTTTTTTTCTAAGATTTTATTTATTTATTTTAGACTGAGGGGAAGGGGGAGAGAGAGAGAGAGAAACATCAATGTGTGGTTGCCTCTCACACGCCCCCTACTCGGGATGTGACCTGGCCCCCAACCCAGGCAGGTGCCCTGACTGGAAATCCAACTGGTGACCCTTTGGTTCTCAGGCCAGCGCCCAGTCCACTGAGCCACACCAACCAAGGCTGAAATGACATTCTTGAAGAATCTTGTGGCACTCACAGGTACAGACACATTCTGGAAAATAAAAGTATATTCTGGACTTTGTAATTGTGTCTGAGTCCATCAGGTTTTTGCAGAAGAATCAAAACCTGAGTGGAACAAAGAGATACTGTGAATCAAAGAGAGATGCTGAGCATTTCAAGTTTGCTCTTTGCTGACTGTCAAAGCAGACCACACACACAAACAGCAGAGCTGATCGTAGCAGCAGCATGCCCACCCACACAGACATTAATGCAATCGATGTACATTCTAAGACTTACACTTGTTTAAAGTACCACAAAACTGAAATTCCTGAGAGTCCCAGAGCAGCGATTTTCAACCTTTTTCATCTCATGGCACACATAAACTAACTACTAAGATTCTGCAGCACACCAAAATATATATTTTTGGCTGATCTGATAAAAACAATAGGGGTCATTTTGACTCATTCATACCTGATGGCTGTTGTATTGGTTGTTGTCATATTTTCATTTGACAATGTAAGGGAAAAGAGGTCAGTGATCCTGACTAAATACTTAGGTATTGCATGTTTTAAAAAGTCTTGCAGCACACCAGTTGAAAATCGCCGTCCTAGAGGAAGGGAAAGATGCACGGATACGGGCAAACTCTTCACAGTGGGAAGTGTTGCCTTCTATAAGGAAAGAATGCCATTAAAACAAGGCACTAAAATACAATAGTATGATAACACCATGGAAGGTAAAGAGTCAGGACTAGTTGAGGCATTAAAATTTCCATAAGAAAAAAAAATAACACTGAACTTGGTGGAAATCTTTTCTCTGAAGGGTCTCAGGCCTCATTCTTCATCAATAGCGGTATCTGTTTCAGTCTGTCACTGGTTCGCATGACTTACAAAGATGACCCAGCTGAAATGAGCTGATTTGGTTCCTCTGAAGCTGCTTCCGCTTATTAGTATGGAGCAAAATAAGGAGAAAGACTGACTCTGGTAAAAACGTTGGTGGGGTTTTGTCCAGAGCTTCTGCAGACCTCTCCCATGACAGCAGAATTACCAGGGTAGAACCCTCACAATTGTTGTAAAATTCAGAGTGTCTCAGTGTTGGGAACCACTCTGCCTGGTTTCAGGAGTTGTAACCAGCCCCCATGGATAAGACTGAGTGAGTGACCTCCGGACTGTGAGCCACTGAGGAAACAAAGCTTATCTCCCTGGCAGGAGTGCTGCTTCTGCTTCATCCATCTCTGGCCCCCAATGCTTGGTCGGTTAGTCAATGATGGGTAAGACCCCCAGTGTGGGGGCAACCTAAGCCAGACACTATCACATGGAAGGCCCTCAAGGAAGGAGTTGGGGGACTGCATCAAATAGGGGGTGATGGACCCTTGCTCCCTGGCTATTCTGACATAGCCTGAGTCCCCATTTCCATCTGGGAGAAGAGCTTCCTGGCTCTAATCCACTTAAGCCCAAAAACCTATGACGGGGGGGCAGTACAGCCCTCTGCCAGCTAGAGCAGGCTCTGGGGTAATTGGGCTTAAGAAAGAATTCTTCAAGTCCTGTGAAGCCTGCTTTGCTAAGAGTGCTTTCATTCATATGATAAGGGTCTGAGCAGGAAATGAGTATGTCTCCCAAAGTTTTTGCAACCCCCTTACCTGACAGACACTGACTCAGATTAAGCCCTCAGATTTCTTTGAAATGTTATCTATTGTTTGATCCTTGTCACCTGACATTGATTGATGAGCTTTACCTGTATCCCTGTGTGTTATAAACCTAATAAAAGCCATTGAGGAAGGGGCTCTTGGTCCTTCTCCTTTGAGAGATTGACCACCTCCCCTCCCCAGGCAGATCATGTCTTGGTAGTTTTATTTTCATCCGTGGTGGACTGGGGGACTTGCACGCAAAGTTTCCCCCACATCTCAGGAACTCAGGCCAGCAGTTGGGTTCTTAGGAATTCTGTCAGATACATTTTTTTTTTTTTTGGCAACCTTGAGGCAAGTCTTTGGAAATTGGCTTTTTCCTCCCCTTACTTCTTACTGAATCTTATTTATCCACTGGCTACAACATGTGAAAGCCATTGCCCTAGATTAAAAACAAACAAACAAACAATCAAACAAAAGCAAACCAGCAAACTGAGAAATGAAAGATCATATAAAAGAGGAAAGTTGGCCTTCTGAATTTTCAGAAGGCTGTGAGAGGGATGGAAGGTTAGTGCCAGCGTCTGACACATACTTGCTGTTTTGGACCAGCTACAGCCCTTTCCCGGCTCCTGCTCCTTTGCTGAGGCAGGACTTAACTCCAGGATGACTTTAAGCACAGAAAATGCTATTTTCTGTGTTCAGTGTTACTATTCAATATTTCCTCAGTTTGCATGTTTTTGTCTTCTTTTCATAAACTAATAAAAAAGGGATAGCTAGTGCTTTAAAAAGTTTTGTACTTTGTATCTCCCTTTCTAGAAAACAAAACATTTGGAAGTAAACTCAGTCTACAACTTTGGACAATTGTTAGGTCACCTGCTTTACTAATTTAGAGAAAAAATTATTGTGATTTTTTTATGACGGAAAAAAGTTACATAAAATGTATTTTATGCTATTAAGCTAAAAAGTACATGGATTAAATGGATTTAAAATTGTTGCCCAAATTTCCATTTTGAAACCAAGAATGTTTGGAGAGAAAAAAATATTGAATTTATCTCCCTATGATTTCAAAAATAACAGGAACTACAGGTATGTCCAGAAAAAGTCCAGCCATTGTTGATATAACAAGAATAGTTTGTGCGACATCAATGTAACCTGGCAGCCAAGGAGAGTGCATTGGAATGTGCATGCATGAACAATGACGACATCACTGTACTAATCAGTGGTGGAGGTAGACCCTGTTGAGTGAGCATGTGCACTGTGTGGCCATTGTGTTCAAAACGACTGAGTGTCATTTTGACACTCAGAGCAATGAATCTGCATCAAATTTTGCATTAAGCTTGAACATTCCTACCTGGAAACCATTTGGATGATTTCCGAAGGCCACAGCTGTGGTCAACTGGTGATTGACAGCTTCATCATGACAATGTGCCCACTCATGCATCTCATCTTGTGCAGAGTTTTTTGGTGAAACATCAAATCTCCCAGGTGACTCAGCCCCACTACAGCCCAGATTTGGCACCCTGAGGCTTCTGGCTTTTCCCAAAACTTAAATCACCTTTGAGAGGGAAGAGATTTCAGAGTGTCGATGAGATTCAGGAAAATACGACAGGGTAGCTGATGGCGATTCCAACAAAGGATTTTGCAGAGTGTTTTGAACAGTGGAAGAGAGACACTGGAAGAACTTTGTGAGGTCCCAAGGTGCCTAGTTTGAGCGGGACTGAGATGCCATTGTCCTATGCACATGTTTCTTATATCTCGTATCTTCTTTAATAAACGTTTCTATTTTTCCTGTCACATGGCTGAATACTTTCTGGACAGGCCGCGTACTTCTTCTCTTTTTCAGTATTAGCTAACAGGAAACTTTGCTACAGAACATTGGGGCAGAATATGCCATGCTGGTTAGGGCCACTCTCTCATAGTTTTATGAATTTTAGGTCAGTCTGTGTTCATGGATTAAACGCCACGAGGAGTGGCCTGGTGGGGTGTAAGTGAACACAGCTCTCTCACCCAGGCCGGCCAGGTGGATGCTGGCTTCCACTCAGACGTCACATGGTGTGTCTACTCTACAGCTCAGAATTTGCCTAGAAACAGCAGCCCAATCATCAAACCAGATAAAAATAGAGTTGGAGGAAGAGTCACCGGGAAGGGGTGATGGCTTCTCCTTCCTTTAGCACCAAACACATACAAAGGAAAAAGAACAGACTTACGACTGAGTCTTAAAGAGTTTTAAAAATGTTTCGTTCTTGCACAAGGAAGGCACAGAGACAAAAAGACTCTTAACTTTCAAAGCACAGACTTGTCTATCTTAGAAAAAAGAAATGAATGAGGATCAATGGTTAAAAAGTCACTGTAACTTTCTGGAAAAATATTCATGTTGTTCAGGTGAGCAGGATCGGTATTCTCCTGTGGCAATGACTTTCACATTTAAACCTTTGCAAAGGAACCACTCTCCAAAATTCAAAATCACTAAGTTTTAAAACAAAGTTTAAAACTAAGTTTTAAGCCTTCTAATTAAGGCAACAAATACATAACCCAGGGACAAGATTTAGGAGATCTTAAAAAGCCATGCAAAAGACTTCATGTGAACCCCCGTGATTAGTTACTGGTTGTTCCCCGGAATGAAATGGGTTGTCTCCAAAGTAATCACTTGTGTGACTGGGCTGGATAGCATGTCTTTGTTTTAAAGCTGGTTTGTGCATGTCTAGACAAGCCCTTCATTTCTTATAAGTAGAGCATGCTATTATCATATGTTTGATCAAAACTCATTATTTTTAACAGCTCCTTTGTCTTGTCCCCCTTCTAGTTAAGCGTGTCTATTTTCTCCAGCATTAAGCTGTGACATATCACTGTTGTTCTTCCAGACCCTTTAATGAAAGCACCAGACTCTGACACTTACCAGCTTGCCATCTTTTGGAAGCTGCTTATGACTGCTGAGCCTGAAATCCTTCATTTGTCAGAGGGCCAGAAATTCATCTGCTAATTCCTTAAAAAATTATGGAATTCTCACAAGATGTTGGGTGTCAGACAAATACACAGCCTTACTCTCGTGAAGCCTTTTGGATTATGCTGTCGTTAGAGAAACTTACACATAAATGCCACACATGCCCTGAAGTCTTAGAAGTGCCTTTTGCACCAAGTGAAGATGGGGGGTGGTAGTGATCTGTGCCAGGGGGGCCAAGAGGAGGTGGGAACATCAGGGAACAATGAGAGAGGAGGGTGAATAGTGTTTGTGAAAGTCCTTGGCTGCTAATAATTGCAAACGATCACCTAGACTTAGGTGGGAGGCACTGGGCTGGGCACCTGAGGAACATTTCATCTCTTTTCAACCTACCTCTTTGATAGTTACTATCGTCATCTTTAAATGGAGGAGGAAACCGAGGCAGACAGATTGAGCAACTCACCTAAGGTGATACACTCAAAATGACAGCTTCAAGATTCTACCTCAGGCAATACAACCACAGAGTCCTGTCTTTCAACTGCCATGCACCCTCGTTTCCCCCTTTCTTTTCTTTGGTTGCAAACATTCAGTATTTGTCCATGTCCCTGATGGTGGCAGCTGCATGTACAGCTGGGCTGGTGTCTGGGGATGGGGTGAGGGCTGGGTGGGAGAACAGGATATGGCAAGAGGTCCCAGCTAAGAGTCAGGTTTTACTCATAATGGGTTACTCAAAACTAAAACTAAAAACAAAAAAACCAACTTAAATTTAGTTCCTCTTTTTGGTTTGTCTCTTTCAGATGATATTTCTTTTTCCCACTTAGTTCAAACTGACTTAAAAAGACACTGGTGATTTTTTTCCCCCTTTTAAGATGAAAAGAACTGTGGGTCACATAACAGAGGCAAAGGGACTCTCGTTTTTGAGAGAGTTAAAATAAACAGGCAGGCAGCACATTTTCAGCTATTGTTTAAATTCAGTCCAAAGGGATTTTCTAATCTCAAGAACTCCATTGTTTTATTCCAGGGTCAGGACAGTTTCCTACTTAGTACACAGGAAGGTTTTCTGTGAGGGAATTTAAAAAAGAGATATGCAAATATCCTGGTGAGATTAATAGGAAGACGCAGCTCTGAGACACACAAAATGAAATACCCTGACAGATAATATATTTTAGTTTGATTTTCTACAACATTCCATAAATGCTCTTAATTAATATTAAAGCAACAATTAATGAGAAATAGCCTTGTTGGGTTGACAAATGGAGTACAGCCTTTTTCAAGGACATGTGTTTTTTTCTTGATTCCACAAGTAATATAGTTTTTTTGTGCAAGATTTAGAAATGAATGGTAAGTACACAAAGAAATGAAAGCCACGTGTGAATCTCTAAGCTCTTGAAGCTATCCTTAGAGTCCAGTGTCGCCTTTGTGGAGGTATTTGCTGTGGGGATGGTGGGCGGCATGGCAGTCTGACTTCTCTCTGTCTCTTCACACACACGTAGGTTGTCAGACACATGGTAAGTGGTCAATATGTTTGCGATTGTTTAACTAGAATTATTGTATATCTTACTGTTTCATAAAACTACAATCACAAATTATATCAGTTTTGTGTCCAGTGGAATGGATAGTATTAAATAAATCTTAAAATAATCATATAAATGGTATTAATTGGAGTTTTTTGTGTGACCAGAGCCAGATACCCCAACTCATTTAATATAAAGTCTAGAAAAATGTTTACTTTTCTGCATGGCTGAGTCCAGGAGTTCAAATAATATTGTCATCACTTTCTCCCTCTTCCTCTCATTTTTTAGCTTAGTTTATTTCTGTGTCTTTTGTTTGCATGTTGGATTTAATCTCTTCCTATTTCACACAACCTTGTCCTAAATTGCTGAAAAGTCTTCCATTGACATTCCTACCATTCATGATCCAAAAAGGGAAAAGGGTGTCTTTCCTCCTGGGCGTCAGAAATGTGATAGTAGGTCACATGTCCATCCTGGACCAATCGCTGGGTCCTGGGGGTGTGGCTCCACTATTGACTTTGATCTTTTGCACCTCCTGGAGGTGGGGAGTGGGACTGCTGGTGGGCTTGAAGTGAGCATGGTGACTTCACCACCATATAGCACCATAGGAATGGGGTGAGAAAAACAGCCAAACAAAATGAAGAATTGCTAGGTGCATTGGGCAAACAGTAACTCCAACAACAGCATCATCTCTCTGTTAAAATATATATACATTCAACCCTGACTGGTGTGGCTCAGTTGGTTAGGAATCGATCTGAAAAAGGAAAAGTCACTGGTTCGATTCCCAGTCAGAGCACATGCCTGGGTAGTGGACTCTTCCCTAGTTGGGGAGCATGGGAGAGGCAACTAATCGATGTTTCTCTCTCACACTGATGTTTCTCTCCCTTTCTTTCTCCCTCCTTTCTCTAAAAATAAATAAATAAAATCTTAGAAAAATACATTGATTCAACTTAGAAGTAAGCCTCAGATTTATATGTTTTTAGGATTAAAAAGTATGAAGTAGAGGAAATATAAAATGACTTTTATGTTATTAATTACCTTTTAACTGTAATATGCCTAATAATCTCTTTTGGAATGTTGTATATAGATTTGATAGCACACTGAGTATTTTGAGCTGAATTGGTTGATCGTTGAGATACACTACACTTTTGGACTTAAAGATTTTCCTTTCATCACATATTTCAAATGCATATTCATTATCAAATAGCATCCTTGTAAGTCCAAACAAGTGACCCTTCTCTTCCCCACATTGTTTTTGAGATAGGCAGTCTGTCCTTTAACCATGTAAAATAAGTCAGTTTTAGCATTCTTTGTAACAAAAAGCAACTGTTGCTATTGGAGAGGACCATTCAAACTGGAGGATAAGGTGGGAGATACCTGTTCTTCAGATCATGGCCAGCAGGGATAAAAATAATCCTTATTGGATGGGTTTTAAATATACACAGAAGCAGAAAGTGGCAGTAATGGGGAAAAGCGGTCATTTTGAAATCTCATTAACCAGCTGCCTGGAGTTTTCAGTTGACTGATTTTATTAATTTTTTAACAAGATTTTTGGTGTCAGATATGGCAAATATCTGAGGTCTCATCCTATAATCGCCTAAACCTACAGCTGTTTTCTAGAAGTGGTGACAGGTTTATGCACAGGCACACCAGGTCTGAGAGAATATACTGTGATCTCACTTATCGTAGGGTCACCGAGGCTCTGAGGCATCAGGCTGACTTGCTCCACAGACACGTGGGTCAGGTTTTCCTCGTTAGGATCTTTCAAATGCTTTCAAGTAAGTTACTTCCCCTCTCTTCTACAGTCAGAGCTGGCCACGAATTGGATCTGTTTTGTTTGCTTGTTTATATTTTTTATTCTTTGTGTATTTAAATAATTTTTAAATTAAATTTGTTGGGGTGTCATTGGTTAATAAGGTCACAGGTTTCAAGGCTACATTTCTGTGGTACCTAATGTATTTGGCCCTTTTGACACTTTACTACTTCCTTACCCCTTCCCTCTGGTAACCACCATGCTGTTGTCTGTCTGTGTCTGTGAGTTTCAGCTTTTCATCAATGTTTTTTCCGAAATTTGTTTTTCTCCAGGTGTAAGCTTCCTTCCTCTATGTTCTTTTTTCTAACAATTGGCCTGTCTTTTTCATTGTCTCTGCATCCTGCAATAAGATGCCTTGATGCAATAAGTGAAGTAACACGGCATGAAATCCAGGATCCAGGGGAGAAAGAGGCAGGATCGGCGCTGGACCAGCTGCCGAGCGTGGACTCACCTGTGCCCTTTCATCCCCTCCCTGGTGCTTCTCTACCTGTTACAGCACTTGGTCAGGCTTCCCTTCCTATAGTTTCACTGACACACAGATATGCTTTTGCTTTCTGTGCAGTCTGAACTCTCCTTTTTGTTCTCAGCCCAGCCCCCTGAGATCATGTTGCTGAATTGATACCTCTTATATCAAACCACTTAGGTGACCCATTTTCTTACCATCACAAGAGTTGACCTGGTGCCCGTATGTTGTAGGAACTGATGATTGACTCACAGTCCTGTAGTTTCTTTGCTCCTAAGACAGAGTAACTTCATTACACCCCTCCCTCTCTCATAGTTTTCTATTAGGATTCTTGATGCTTTGGCGACTGATTTCTTTTTTATTGCATTAGATACTGCCCAGCCTTTCCCTGGATAATGTTCAGAAAGTCCTATTTCTACACCAAGAAGATCCCATTTCTGAAGCCCATCAGGTTTCATTAGAATGCTAACCTTCAGCAAATTCATTTGTTGCAAGGTAGGCTAGAGACATGCCACAGAGAGAGATGGAGTTGTTTGTAGCTAAATGGAACTGTATAGATAGTAACTCATGGTGACTGTTAACCAGACAATCTAACAGTGATTCATCACGTTACCTGTCTCAGAAAAGAAGAGACACAGTGGAAACTTTCCCTGTGGATGAATAAAGTCTGGCTATTTAAGTTGTGTAGTGATTAGAGAACATTGATTCGGGCACCTGCTACGTAGCTATTAAGTGGAAGAAAAATGCTTCTGGTTCTCCGTGTCTTTGTCATTGCAGTGATTTTGATGTTTATACATCAAAACTATGTAGCTACTGTTTCTCCCTTTACCTATCACTTCTTAAAATGTAAGCAAACTAGAGTCTCAACTGTTTATGAAAAATCTTAAGAGTCAAACATGGATAGAGAAGCGTAATATTACTTAAAGTCACACAAAACTTTAACTACCCAGAGAAATAATGGGCCAAATGTAAGAAGAGAAAGGTGAAGTTAATTGAAGCAAGTTAATTCAACAAGTATTGTTGAAGTTAATAGAAAATACAAGAGGGGACCAAAAAAACAACCTCGGAATTATCTTCTGGAGGACGCAGGCCCCTTGTACTACCTGCTTCCCCCACTAGGTGAGTGTCCTAGGAGCCCATCTGTGTCAGTGTACCAGCTGGCATTGTTGTGAGAGGCTGTGTTCAGCTTCAGTGAATTTTTTTGAAGATTCAACACATTTCTCCATTTCATGATGGGTGATTTATGAGCATACCTGCCTACACTATGCTGAGTGTTCAGCAGTTTTTAACTAAAAATGACATGATCCCTAAGACCCACCCTCCCTATTCACTCAATCTGGCCACGAGCAATTTTTTTTTTCCTCAGATGAAAAAATCCTCAAAGGGAAACGTTTTGCCACTGTGGAAAAGGTGAAACAAAAAATGTCAGAATCAGGACTTCCGGCCAAGATGGAGGCGTAGGTGGAAGCATTGTGCCTCCTCTCACAACCAAGATTAAGGACAACAAATATTTATAAACAATAACACAACCAGAATACGGAAAATTGAAATGCCGAAGTCCTCGGACATTCAACCCAACTGGTAAGAGGGGCGGAGTCGGCAGGCGGCGGGGAGAGAAAGTAGCAGGAAAAAAGACGAGGTGGCTGCCAGGCTCAGGCACGCTGGGCGGCGTAGGTGGCGCGGAGCTTGCAGACCCCAGACGCCGGGAGACGAGCAGAGCACGCAGGGCACACAGGGCAGTTAGCCAACTGTGGACACATATTCGCGTGCAAATAAACTAGGCAAGACTGGGCAGTGAGACGGACCGCACAGCCCAGGGCCCCAGCGACGGGAAATAAAACCTAAAGGCACCTATTGGAAAG
>PVKM010020306.1:0-23465 GCA_004027735.1 Carollia perspicillata | reverse complement strand
ACCATCCTTGCATCTCTGGGATGAATCCTGCTTGGTCATGGTGTATGATCTTTTTAATGTATTGTTGGATGCAGTTTGCCAATATTTTGCTGAGGATTTTAGCATCTATGTTCATCAGCAATATTGGCCTGAAGTTTTCTTTCTTTGTTGTGTCTTTATCTGATTTTGGGATGAGGATGATGTTAGCTTCATAAAAGAGTTTGGGAGTCTTCCATCCTTTTGAATTTTTTGGAATAGTCTGTGAAGGATAGGGATTAACTCTTCCTTAAATGTTTTGTAGAATTCTCCTGTGAAACCATCTGGTCCAGGGCTTTTGTGTGTCGGTAGTTTTTTGATTACTGCTTCAATTTATTCTCCTGTTATTGGTCTGTTGAGGCTTTCTACTTCTTCATTTAGTTTTGGAAGATTATATTTTTCTAAAAATTTGTCCATTTCACCTAGGTTTTCAAATTTCTTGGCATACAGTTCTTCGTAGTAATTTTTTATGATCCTTTGTATTTCTGTGGTGTCCGTTGTAATCTCTCCTCTTTCATTTCTAATTGTGTTTACTTGGGTCCTCTCTCTTTTATTCTTGATGAGCCTGCTTAAAGGCTTGTCAATTTTATTGATCTTTTCAAAGAACCAGCTTCTTGATTCATTGATCATTAGAATTGTATTTTGTCTCTATGTCATTTAATTCTGCTCAGATCTTGGTTATTTCCTTCCTTCTACTAGCTCTGGGCTGTCTTTGTTGTTGTTCCTTGAGTTTTTGTAGGTGGTGGGTTAGGTTGTTTGTCTGAAATGTTTCTACCTGTTTTAAGTAGGCCTGTATTGATATGAACTTCCCTCTCAGGACTGCCTTTGCAGTGTCCCATAAATTTTGAGTTTTTATGAGTTCATTTTCATTTGTTTCCAGAAACTTTTTGATTTCTTCCTTGATTTCATCCTTGACCCATTCATTGTTTAATAACACGCTATGCAAACACCATGATTTTGAGTGTTTGGGGATTTTTCCTTTGGGGTCAGTTTCTAGTTTCATCCCCTTGTGGTCAGAGAAAATGATTGATATGATTTTAATTTTCTTGAACTTGTTGAGACTTGTTTTGTGTCCTATCCATGTGGTCTATCTTTGAAAATGTTCCATGTGCATTTGAGAAGAATGTGTATTTAGCTTTTTTAGGATGCAAGGCTCTATATATATCAGTTAAGTCCATTTCATCCAGCGCTTTGTTCAATGTCACAACATCTTTGTTGATATTTTGTTTGGAGGATCTGTCCATTTTTGACAGTGGGGTGTTAAAATCCCCTACTATAATTGTGTTACTGTCAATATCCTTCTTGAAGTCCTCTAAATTTTTTAAATGTATTTGAGTGCTCCTACATTGGGTGCATAAATATTTACAATGTTTATGTCTTCTTGGTGGATTATCCCCTTGAGTATTATGAAGTGACCTTCTGGGTCTCTCTTTATGGGCCTTCTTTTAAAGTCTATTTTGTCTGATATGAGTGTTGCTACCCCAGCTTTATTTTCCTGTCCATTTGCTTGAAATATTTGTTTCCAGCCCTTTACTTTCAATCTGTGGTCTTTTGTCCTAAGGTGAGTCTCTTGTAGGCAGCATATGTGTGGGTCATACTTTCTTATCCATTCAGCTATTCTATGTCTTTCAATTGGAGCATTTAATCCATTTACAATTAAGGTTATTATTAATAGGTTCTTATTCATTGTCATCTTTGTACCTGTGTTCCTTTCTCTCTCTTTTCCTTCCTTTTCTTAAAGCTTACCCTTTAGCATGTCTTGCAGGACTGGTTTGGTGGAGGTATATTCTTTTAGAGTTCTTTTGTCTGAAAAGCTCCTAATTTGGCCTTCTATCTTGATGGAAAGTCTTGCTGGGTAAAGTATCCTTGGTTGTAGTCCTTTAGTTCTCATTACTTGGGGTATTTCTTGCCATTCTCTTCTGGCTTGAAGCATTTTCATTGAGAAGTCAGAAGCTAACCTTATCAGGGCTCCCTTGTATGTTACTTCCTTCTTCTCCCTTGCTGCCTTTAAGATTCTCTCTTTGTCTTGGAATTTTGCCATTTTAATTATGATGTGTCTTGAAGTGAGCCCCTTTGGGTTCCTTTTGATTGGGACTCTCTGTGTTCTTGGATTTGTGAGACTTTTTCTCTCATCAAATTAGGGAAGTTTTCCATCATTACTGTTTCAAATAGGTTTTCTATCCCTTGTTCATCTACTTCTCCTTCTGCTATCCCTGTTATACAAATATTATTACCTTTCATATTGTCTTGCATTGCTCTTAATCCCTCTTCATTCTTTCTGAGCTTCTTTTCCTTTTTCTGCTCTTTCTGGGTGTTTTTTTTTTTTTTTCTATTTTGTCCTCCAGCTCACTGATTCGATCTTCTGCTTCATCTATCCTGATTTTGATTCCTTCTACTGTGTTCTTCAGTTCAGATATTGTGTTCTTCATTTCCTCTTGGCCCTTGTTGATATTTTCTATTTCCTATTTCATGTTGATATAGTTTGCAGCTAGTTCATTGTAGCTTCCTTGTAGTTTCTGGTAGTTCGTTGTGAGCTCATGGAGCTTCCTGGTAACCATTGCTTTGAACTCAACATCTGAAAGTTGAGTGCTTCTATTTTGTTTAGCATGCTTTCTGAGGTTTCCTCCTTTCCTTTCATTTTGGGATTGTTTCTTTGCCTTCCCATTGTTTGTGAGATTCTTCTTATTAGCCTCAGCTTCTCAAGTTGATCTGTTCTGGATCCCTAGGTTTATGATGTGAGCTTCTGTGGTAGAGTACCTTTGAGGTTCAGTGGTGCAGTCTTCTCGGGTATCTTAGTGTTCACTGCTTCCTCCTATTCTTCTTTGTGATCTGTTGGAGGGGTAAAGCAAAACAGTTTAAGACAGCAAGAGAGTATTCTATGTTATTTACAGTAGCAGCCAATAAAGAAGAGATAGGAAATCCTTTGGCTATGTGTAGTATTAACCATGAAATACCACCCAAGAAGTCACTTTTTAGAAATGGTGGAATGAAGGTAAGTCTTTTGTTGGGGAGGGAAGGGTTGTGAGTTAGATCTAGAAAGCAGTGAGGTTGTGAGATGTCAGATTGTGAGGTAAGGTGACAATAAAAGATAGTAAATAGGTGTACTGAGTGAGAGAATAGAGTTAACCACTACAGTAATAGAGTTCAGAAAACCATGAAGTGGGCTAGGATCTGGGAGGGGTGTTGTGTAGTATTTACAATAGTATGGAACAGCTATTATTTACAATAATATTAGAGCAACAATCATATGACAGAATCTATGGAATCTAGATACCAAGAATAAAAAGTGTCAGACATTCAGTAGTGAGCTAATGGAACACAGGTGAAGTGAAGGGCAGTAGATTAACAATATACTAGGACTGAGAGAACAGGGGATACCTATCAATCGATACAATATGCCCAGCCAAACAAAGAAGACTAAATAGAAGGAAGAGGGATACCAAAATATTATTCAAATAAAAGATGTAAGAATAAGGTAGAAATAATGATGCAAATATGCAGTATCTTGCAGGTTTCTTGTAATAGCAAAGTGAAATTTGTCTGTCTCAACTGTTAGGATGCCCCCTCTTTGGGACCAACTCTGTTCTTTTCACAGTTCTGATTTTCTTTGTCTCATTTGTGCATATTAAAAAAAAGCAGACTAAGGAAGGTAGAAGAGATAAAATTGGAAAGAAAGGAAGAAGAAATAAAACAAGAAAGAAGGAAAGAGAGGTAAAAAGCATTAAGACATAAAAAATAAAAATTGAAATATAAAAATTTTCTTTGGAAAAATCAAACAAACAAACACACACTTACACACCAGGGAAAACAAAGAAAACAGAAAAAAGAATAAAAATTAAAATTAAAAAAAAACCCTCTTGCTGGTGTCAAACCAGTCAGACTGGTTTTTCTGTTCTTGCTGACTGCAGCAGACTAAGGTGCAGGTTTATAGATGTGTTCTCTGGATCCCCGGGTCTCCCAGTCTCCGTCTGCGGGCAAGCCCCCTCTAAGTTTATCCGAGCAGTCTTCTAGTCTCAGCAGTGCACACCCTCCGGCTCTGGGTTTCTCTAAACCATCTGTGTTCTCAGGCCACGCAGGTTTCTGGAGCCCTCTCAAGGTTTCTCGAAGCGCAGGTGCCCACTCTGGATTTACCAGGTGCAGGCTCCAAGTCACCCATGGTGCACTCTCTCTCTCCGGATCCCAGCGTGGTCCCCAGGTGCTCTACAAAGCTCTCTCTCCCCTTGGGTTGCAGGTGCACCCAGCAGGGCCACCTCTGGTTACACCAATAGGGCGCACAGTCTTTCCAGGTCTCCGCAAGGGTGTTCACAGCCCCCTGTGTGTTTGCAGCTCAATCCTTGAAACTGCTCTCTAAAATTTCAAGGATCCAGGCTTCCCCCCAGTGTTGCTGAAACCCTGTTTAGCCAAGGAGGGAGCGCCGACCCAGCTCCCTGCAGTCAGCCCAACAGGCCGTGGGTTGGGGTTGTAGCCTCCCTGCTCCCTGCACTGATCTCTAGGCCTCTATTGTCCCAAAGTAGTCTCCTTACCATGTTTTTTCAATGTTTGCTACAATTTTTGATCTCCTATCTTCATATGTGTTGTGGTACTGTTGACTGTCTGCTCTGTTCCTCCATAGATTGGCCTGGTTTCTCTCCTGTGTGTAGGAGGAAGTGGAATCTGTTCCCTCTTACCAAGTCGCCATCTTCTCCCCCCCGCCAGCCCTTCTTTAAACTCTTCTGGATTGGGCCTTCTAATATTCTCCCTCCTATCAATGGGGACAAATGTCTTGTGTTTGGTCTTAAATGGGTCCTTAAGTTTTGGTATCCTGAGCTCCCATTGCCCTTGGTTGCTCTGTCTACTCGATATGAGGTCATATGACATTTGGGAAGCTGGTATGTCCCCACTGGTATTTTCCTTCTGGGAACTGGACTGTGACATGCGAGAAGCCAAGAGATCTGCAGCAAGGAGCACATCATTATGAGAGTCTTGGAGGAGCACATTTGTGGTACAGTCTTAAAGGAGCATGTCAGTGGCACAGACTTGAAGGAGGACATCTGTGTGACAGTCAAAAGGGGAAAACAAGTGGCATGGCCTTGAAGCTTGTTCTGTGACTCTACATTTCCTTGGAGCTCAACCTTACCAGGAATCTTTGAAGGCATTGGTCTTCTGAATCTTGGTTCACTGACTAAGTGATGAGGAGTTTTCCTTGAGCCCTAGAGACCTAGACTCCTCATATACATATTATTGGTTTGGGAGACTGGCCAACACACTGGGTTCCATAGTGACTTCCCAAGCAGGAGTCTCCTTACCTTTCACTGCCTCCTTGGCCTTTTCAGCCCTTTAAGACTGGGACCTCAGGTTCATTGCCAGTATTGCTGCAGTATCGTAGGGATCTTAAGAAGCCTGAGACCTTCTTTCCTCCAGTGGCTCATTCCTGGCTATTCCTGAACTTGGATATGGCTCCAGGCTCCTTTCTCAGCCCTCTGGCAAGTCCCAACATGTCAGGTTTTCACATGAAGCTGAGTGTGAGGGGCTGAGAAGACTGCTGCCCTCCTTTCTGGTTAGTGTCCTCTGAGGGCCCATGGCCATAACTAGGGGCTGTCCCTCCCAGGGCCTCCGGATTTCCTCAGACATAGGTGAGGTGGTAGGGAGTGGTCCTGCTGGGGTGATAAATGAGTTTCGTTATCATTTTCTTTCCCCTAAAGAGCTGAGCCTGAGCTGGTTCACCTTGGTGAACTTGGCTTTTGAGTGGACTGCAGATACACAGACAGATGAACTGGGGAGGGGGACTGTGGGAGGGGCAGGGCTGAGCCTCACATAGCTAGAGATTTATGGGCTCAAAGGCCTAGAGGGGCTGGCCCTACCCATGCCTCTCCTGAATCCTAATCATATGTGCTTCCAGCACCTGTCAAGTGAGTAGAATGAGGAAGGAGAAGCTCAGAGAAGGTGTTTATGTAATGTTCCCAACCTTTCAAGGATGCTTAATTCCTGGGACCCATGAGAGTGTGGCACTTAAGAAAAGCATGGTTGTCAGCAAGGCAGGAGCAACCCACACTGATGGGATCAAACCCTAGCTGGTCTGCTCTAACTTCCTGCCCAAATGGGGTCCTAAGAATTTTTCTAGATGCTTCTTTTCTGGGCCCCTGATTCACTCTTTGAGGGCCTCAGGTATCTTTCTGACTTCTTAGAGTTCATTCTCAGAAATTTCACTGTGAAGCTGATTCATCTTCTGGAGAGAACTTTTGGGATCTTCCTCATACATTGCCATAGTCCCCTGCTAAATTCCTTCCCTAGTTGGTCCTTGCTAGGGGACCTCCTATTGTACCTGGACTTCATCTCTGCATGTTCTGTCTGCTTCTACCTATTAATGCAGAGAGCTATCAGGGCCCTTGCTTGTCTTATGTCTGATAGACCCCTGGGAATTGGCCCTGAGCTTTCATCAATTCCAAAGACACTTGAACTCTGAAGCAGAGGCCACCCTGTTCATCTGTGGTGAGCTTCTTTGGAAGATGTTGCCCCTGGACATTAGGTCTCATAAAGTCCCTATGAGGAATGGAAACTGACCTGTGGATGTGGAAGGCCCCACAATGCTGGGGGAGGTTAAGAGTGGTTATCTAAAGACTTCCTGAGATCTTTTTGTCACAGAGGATAAAGCACTCTCCCTGTTCTATTCCCAATGCTGAATGTCATTTAGGAAAAATGATAGTACCTTATTTTAAATTTCAGAGCAAGATACCTCAGAGGTGCTCATCTGGGGCAAAAAAAGAAGGTGATTGGATTGAGAGGGAGCATATGAGTCTGGATCTATATCTGAGCCAGAGATGAGGGATGGAGCAGGGGCAAGTTTCCAGTCAAAGTTTGGGGCTGGACCCCAGGGAGAGGCAATGGTGGGTCTTGGGAAAGCCCTGAAGGTGCACTAGGTGGAATTGGAGCTGGGAAGTGGTTAGAGACTTCATTGAATAAATCAGAAAGAAGTAGGAGGGGCTCCTATGAACCCAGACAGTAGCCATCAGTAACTCTCTGTGCTGGGAGGGGAGATCTCAGGAGAACTGGCTGCACTTCTGCTGTTGATAGTCCCCCAAGAACTAGAGATGTGAGAACTGATGAGGACTGGACACCTGCTCTGGTCTGTCCTTCATGCTCCAGAAAATTTGGGGGGTTGTGAGGTTCTGCTCATCACCCAGGAATTTCCACATATTCTTCAAAGAGTTCAGGAGGAAGTATAAGATCTTTTGTTCTAAAAATGACCCATCCTTTTCTTTCTCCTTCCAAATCTTCAGTTCTGCTTTCTTGGCGATCAGTAGCTCCAGCAGCTTCTGGATATCAGGGTTGACAAATGAGGGGCTACCAGTCTTTACCTGCCTGTCCATAGGGTCCTCCCAGAATGAAGTCTCAGGTAAGTGGTAGGAAAGATGTTCTTTCTGGAACTCATGCTATGATGAGGTGGGGAAGAACAAGGCCTTGGAAGTTACCCACTGCCAGGACAGGAACTTAATAGTATAGTCTGAACAGCCAAAGGCTGAGATAACAGAGATAAGAGAGGCCCAAAAGGAGTTAGCTGGAGATAAACTATAGTGATGAGCAATGGAATTCTCTTCCAGACAAATTGGTCATAATGCTCTGCTGACAGGATGGAAGTCAGAGGAAGAGGACACAGGGTCAGAGGAGCCAGTGAGAGATGTAGACATAACAGGAACAGCATTTTTCACAAGTACCTGGCTGAGCTGAGGGGCTCCTGTGGGTGCTTCTTTGTACACTTCACCAGGAGGGTCTCAATGTAAACACCGATGAAAGGTTTCCTTGTCCAGGAGTCTTCCCAGGTGGCTGCAAGAGATGAAAGCAGAGGCTGCAGATAACAGTAAATGGACAGGCTAGTCAGGGGTGAGCCCCTGTAGCCCAGGGTTCTCCATGGTCCCCAAGCTAACTTCCTGTTGCTAATGCTGTCCCTCACCCCATGGATGTAACCACACATTGTCCCCATGGCCCCTCTCCCACATCAGTCCAAGGTGATACCAAGGTGGTAGCCTTGAGGTCATATCATAGGTTCTGGAAAGAGGAAACTGCAGGAGAGAAGGGGAAGAAAATTCTTTACCTTTGCAGAAGAGAAATCAGGCCACTTTTAGTTCTTGCAAGAAATCTGAGCAGGCTGGAAATCAGGAGACAGGGTCATGTGGTGAATCAGTACCTGGGAGTCCTACAGGAGGTTGACTGCAATGGCCCTTTAGAGGAGATGCCTGGGAAAGTTGACTTCAGAGCCCAAGCATCAGGGTCAAGGCCACATGATCCCTAATAGTGATGGCAACACTTGTGACAGGCGGCACTTTGTTATTTACAAATTGCTTCCACATTTACTGCTACCTGCAGCCCTCACAACTCCCCTGTCTGAAAGAAAGGGCAGAGGGCTCCTCACTAAGGTATCTGGGCAAAAGTAAACAATGTGCCCACAGTCAGTCATGTAGGCCCCACCTCCCAGTCAGACACTGTCGGTGGACAGTCCAAATGCCTCTGATGGGACCCCCTTGCTAAGGAAACACCCATTTCCAGGCCCTCAAGGCTTCATTCCAAGCATAATCTAAGAAGCACCCATATTCTGTTCTCCTTCCCAGGAACCTCCCAATGGCTGTTTCCTGATGGACAGGCTGTGGCGCTGGCATCCTCTGGGCCCTGGCCCTGGGCCCTCATGGAAAGGACAGACGGAGGCACACTCTTGGGTATGAGGCCCAGGGGCAGAAGCTCACATTTCAAACCTTTACTTTTCTTCCCGTTCCTCCACCTTGGCTCCACTGGTTTCTGAGAGACAAGAAAAAATGAGGGGATGGCTCCCCATTCACATTCTCTCCAGACAAGCTGTAGATGCTTGGTGTTCGTGAACAGGATGACTTTTTACACTTAACTAACAGGGCTCTGTGGTTTTACCCTTTTATTTTGGAGGAGGATAAAAATTATGTATGGTTTTACTTCTTTGAAAAATGTAAAGAAAGATTTTCTATGTAAGACTGACCATAACATTTTTCTATCACTTTTCTTCTGCATAAGAAACGTAGACATTTTCAGACCTACAGGCCTGTCTGAGCTTCCTCAGGTAGGACTCTGCTTTCTTGAGGTCATGGCCCCACACCAGCCTTTGCTCAGAGACTTCCAGGATCTCTGAACTGCCCTGGGATCAGGCCCAGCAAAGGAGAGGCTCGCTTAGGTTGGGTGGCTCAACTGGTTGTAGCAAAATGTTGTGGGTTCAATTACCAGTCAGAACACATACCTAGGTTGTGGGTTCAATCCCTGTTTGGGGCATGTATGGTTGTCAATTAATCGATGTTTCTCACCTCTATGTTTTTCTCTCTCTTTCTCCCTCATTCCCCCCTCTTCTTCTCTCTCCAAGAAACATATCTTCAGGTGATGATTTAAAAATGTTTTAAATAAGAGGAGAGGCTTGCCCAAGGTACCTGCCATAAGAAGGCAGCTGGTGAACCAAGGCTCTGGCTGTGGCCCCTGCAGAGACCCAACTCTTATTATCTAGTCCTTGGCCCCTGACCTCTGCATTTGGGGCTGTGCTCTAGAGCCTCCCACCACATTGAACTTCTGGTCTGAGATCTTTGGATAGAAATCCTTGTGCTTGATTTAACCCATGACCAGCTTGGCATAGTCCTGGAAGGAGCATATTCTATTATTTCCTGAGAATAGTTGTTTTATTCTTTCCCATCTCAGGAGTCCATCTAGGTGATTCAGAAAAGTGGAAATAGGAACAGAAAAAAGATCATCTGTTTTGGGTCTGGGCCAAGGATTCCTTACCTTCTTGATGTTTCTATGGTCCTTAGGTGATAGTAGGGATAAATTACTCTCCAAGGGAGAGTAATAGGAGGAAGAGCAACAGTCTACACAAGATAGTGAAGAAAAGACAGGATTCTCCATAAACAGAATCCCACTGCTTCCCTCAGGTAGCTGAGCACTGAGAGTGGCTTGTGGACTACAGCCCTAGGCCCACACCACAGAGCTGTGGTCTGGTCACAAAGGGCTCCAGAATATGGGGGAGAGGGCAGAAGGGAGTAGGCTGGACCACAGCCCCTCCCCCACCCAGACTAGCAGGCTCCATCTCTTCACTCTCCTGGAGTTTCTAGACCTTCATCAATTTTCTGTTTATTCCACTTGAAAGCCTGGTATTGTGTGGTTCCTGTATGTCTTGGGTATCTTGGAAAGAATCTACCAATTTCCAACTGGGTAACTTTTGAAAATCTGAAGATCTCTCAGGAATTTTGGCTATTTCACAGGGATTGATACTCTTAGAATCTCCTTTGTCCTCAACTGCATTTTTTCACCTCATACATTTACTTCTTTTTATTTTTTGTGAGAACACTTAAGTTCTATTCTCAGCAAATTTCAGATATAATACAGGGTTAACTAAAAATCACCGTTAGGCCCTCAGATCTTCATCTTACAACTGAAAGTTTGTACCCTGTTACCAGCCTCTCTCCACTATTTCCACCAACTTCAGTCCCTGGCTGTCACTTTTTCACCAGCTTTTTTTAAAATTCCCCATATAAGTGACAATATGCAATATTTGCCTTTCTCTGTCTGGTTTATTTCACTTAGCATAATAATACCCTTCAGTTTTATTCATATTATTATACATGTCAACCTGTTTTCACACATAACTTTTTTACCTTCATCAATGCATAGGGAAAACTTTATTTTATACTGAAGTTTGACTGATTTGTTATTGTTTTGATTAATCCATACCATCTTCACTCAGAACAACTGACATAAATTTAAATTAATGGCTTATTATTAAAAATTCACAAAATGAAATAAGTATAGTAAAAGAAAACCTCCAAATGATATGTTTTATGTTAGTAGTAGTTTACACTTCTGAAGTTAGAAAAGCTTCACAGAGACTTAGGGGAGATGTACACACACAAACACATTTTCACACATATATGTATGCATACATGCACACATTCTGACAGACCAATTCAGTATTTTCAAATTCAATAATTATGCATTTCCTCATTTTCTTTAAATATTTTATGTTTTGTCTTGGCCTTATCTGTTCTTACTCTGCCCTAAATAGACAGCCTATTCTCCAGAGGTTAGAAACATGTGTGGTATGCCCAGGAACCAGGAATGGATTGGTAGAGCTAAAGTTCTGATATTTGGAGTGGACATTGGGACTGGAGGACTAAGGCTTGGGTCTCAGTTGATTCTTCAACAGTCTTTTCTAATATTCCTAGTGTTTTATGTGCCTATTTGCTTCTTCAGAGAATGCTCTGCCTTCCCTCTCCTGCCCAAGGCTGACCCCTGGAACTATAACAGTTATTGAAGTAAACATAATATACTAATTGGGTGATAATTATAGAACAGGCTGTATAACAGACTCATGATTCATGTATTAAAAGCTTCCTTACAAGTATTTTATAGATATCAACAGTTGCAGCTCCTGATTAATCAATAAATGATCCTGACAACAAGGCACGACCCTGACCACGAGAACTGGTGAAGCATCAGTGACTCATATCAGAACCAGTAGAAATACAGCCTGCAGGTCCTGTTCCCGGATATAAGCAGTGAAACTGCAGATGGAGAATGAATCTACATCATGACGCACTCAGGAAGCATTGAAACCACCAAAGAGCAGGACTCAGAAACTGCATGGCGCCAGAAATTCCTTACTTCTCCTCTTCCCATGGTGTCCCTATATAAACTAGTCAGGATGGCTGAGTTGATGAGGTGAGCTTTGAGACAAGAATCTCCCATCTTCCAGGTTATAGGTCCCTGGATAAAACAACTTTGCTTTACAGCAGCACCTGCCTCTTGAGTTCTGGTTTTCCAAGGGGTGGGCAGCTGGACCTGCATTCCATTACAGTGCCTCAAGTCTTGCCTGCACATTACAGAGAGCTTTGAGTCCTATTGAAAATTCCCTTATGATATCACTGAATATCCCTTCTGGCAGTTAGAACTGGGGAATTACTTAGGAATTGTGTTTTTTAATCACTGCATAATTATTTTTTCTTAATACCTGAAATGTAGGCTTAAAAATGTATATTCTCTCTTGGGCATAGAGCTTCATAGAGTATTAAGGGGACTGAGAGCATTTGTGTTTATTTGGTGGGCTGTCATGAATGTACAGTTCAAGAGCACATCCTCAGCATCGACTGCTGTTTTTTGTTTTTTTTTTTTGTCTATAGCCTCTTTACCCTTTATGATATTGTCAATAGGATATGAGAGTCCCCAGTGTGGACAACAAGGGCCTGGGTAGCATGGAGGGTTCCAATCCAGACAATTAGTGTCAATGGGGAACATGGCAGGCCCTGATCTCTGCTCCATTTTCACAGTGCCTTATGACTGGAATATGAATCTCATCTTAACTTAGAAAATCAACCTCAGGTATGCAGTGGTCTCAACAGCAACACAACCTTCACATTCTGGCCTGCTTCTTCTCCCTCCAAGTGAGGAGTCCTGCCCTCTCAGCCAGGAAAGCGAACTAAAAAAGCTCAACCAGTCACATGGACCACCCTGGTGATTGTCCTCTGTCTGGGTGAAGTTCTCAGTTGAAAAAGAAAGACCAGCTTGAGCTTCTGTGAGCAGAAGGGACATTATAAAGGATCTTACAGAACATGCCAGAAAGTCAGAGTATCAGGTTGGAGGCTTCGGAGCAGGCCAGTGCCCTTAAACCATACCCCAGTGTCCTCCATCAGTGACCTCTCTAGCCCTGTGCCAGCTGCCAGCCCACACACCCAGCACATTCAGTTTCTGTGAGGTCACTCTGCTCAGCGGGGATGAGAGAGAAAGAGAGAGAGCCCTCATCTCCTTGAGAGTCAGATAAAGTGGAGTCCACTTGGTCTGAGGCTAGCAGGTGAGATCAGAATCCATAACATAATTTATTTTCTTCCCAGAAAGGGGACCCCCTTGAGGTGGGGACTCACCAAGCTCTCCTAAAAGGAAAAGAAAAAAGCCCCTCATGGTAGGTGGAGCAGGAGAGAGAGCAGAGGAGGACATTTTTGTGGATATCTGTCTTCTAACTGATTTTAAGATAAACCACAGATTTGAAGAAAGTGTTTTCAAAACAGGTTTGATAAAAATCTGGTACCCAAATGTGTATAACTTCTTCAATCTCAACATGAAGAAAACAAGCAAAGCAACCCAATTTTTAAAAATGGGTATAAGTTCTAACACACACCCCACCACAGATGGTGGGGAATGCAAGATAGAGACAAAGCAGGAAGAAGTACCAAAATGAAATTACAATTAAGTTATAGAACAATTAACCCGAATAACCAACTAAAAACTGGGTGAACAGAAGTCTTATAACCAAGAATTACAGAAGCCACTTTCAATCTGGTAGGAAGAAGAGAGATGCTGGAAGTACTGGCTCCACACGTATGTGTGGCAGTAGAGGAACTGCAGAGATAGCCCAGCTGCAAAAATACCCACTGAGGACCCTACCCTGGGCTCCCCAGCCCAGAGCACCACAGCTGGGAAGAGGTGCCCACATAACATCTGGCAATGGAAATCACTGGGGATTCTGTTTGATGGAGAGACAGGGGTGTGGTAGAAAACCAGAAGCCCTCATGAAGGACTATGACCCAAATCTCATACTAGAAAAAGAACAAAAACCAAAGCCCCAATTGATTAAAAGAAAGAAAACAATAAAGATCAGAAATGAAATGAATGAAATAGTGTTCTAAAAGAAGCAATATAAAAATTCCATGAAACCAAGAACTGGTTCTTTGAATACATAATCAAGATTGATAAACATTTAGCAAAATTCATCAAGAAGAAAAAGAGAGGACTCAAATAAATAAAATTAGAAATGAAAGAGGAGAAGTAACAACAGACACCACAGAAATACAAAGATTGTAAGAAAACATTGTGAACAACTGTATGCCAACTGATTGGTCAATGTAAGCAAAATGAACAAATTCCTAGAAACACAATATTCAAATACTGAATCAGGAAGAGCCAGAAAATCCAAATAGACTGATTACAAGTAATGAAATTGAAGTAATAATAAAAAAACACCCAGCAAACAAAAGTCCTCGACCAAATGGCTTTAAAGCAAATTTTACCAAACTATCAAAGAAGAATGAACACCTCTCCTTGTGAAACTATTCCAATAATTTCGAGAGGAAGGAAGACTTCCAAGCTCATTGTATGAGGCCAGCATTATCCTAATTCTAAAATAAGATAAGTACACCATTTTGTCAATTAATATTTGACAAAATTACCAAGTGGGGGTGGTAGATGCCATTGAGTGAGCATGTGTACTGTGTGGCTGTCATATTCAAAATGACCAAGTAGAGCAAGGAATCTTCATCAAATTTTGTGTTAAGCTTAAACATTTATCCACATAAACTATCAGGATGATTCAGAATGTCCCAGTTACAGGCAACTGGTGATTGGCAGCTTCATCATGACAATGTACCCATTCATGCATCATATTTCATGCAGAGTTTTTTGGCAAAATATCAAATCGCTGAGGTGACTCAACCCAACTACCACCCAGATTCAGTGCCCTGTTACTCTTGGCTTTTCCCAAAATTAAAATCACCTTTGAAAGAAAAGAGATTTCAGACTGTCAATGAAATTTAGTAAAATATGACAGGGCAACTGATGACAATTGGGAGAACTGTGTGAAGTCGCCAGGTGCCTACTTTGAAGGGGACTGAGGTATCATTGTCCTGTGTGCAATGTATCTTGTATCTTCCTCAAAAAATGTCTGTATTTTTCATATTATGTGGCTGGATACCTTCAGGCAAGACCCCATATGTATGAGGACACCTGATTCACTAACTCGAAAGAATTTATGCACCTTTATATTTATTTCAGCGCTATGTACAACAGCCAAGATTTTGAAGCCACCCAAGTGTCCATTGGTAGATGTGTGAATAAAAAGCTCTGATATTTAATACAATGGAATGGCACTTGGCCATGCAAAAGAATGAAATCTTACTTTTTGCAACAACATTTATGGACATAGAGTATTATGCTAAGTGAAATAAGCCATTCAGAAAAGACAAATACCATGTGATTTCACTTACATGTGGACTCCAATGAACAATATAAATGAACAAAACAGAAACAGACTCATAGATACTGAGAACAGACTGATAGTTGTCATGGGGAGGAGGTGTGGGTGAAGTAGGTGAAAGGATTAAGCAAAAGAAAAAAAATAAACCCTCATAGACACAGAGAAAAGTATGGTGATTACCTAAGGAAAAGGGGGGGAGGCAGGTAGAAGGTAAAAGGGGGATAAATGTTGCTAGAAGGAGACCAAACTTTGGGTTATGAATACATAGTACAGTACAGAGATGATGTATTATAGAACTGTATACTTGTATCCAAAATAATTATATTAACCAACATACCCTGATTAAATTTAATAAAAATTTTATTTAAAAATAGTAATGTAGTATGTTTGGCATTGATATGTGAGCCTTTGCTGGTTAATTTCTCTAAAATATTCCTAAAATATCCCTGGCTGGTATAGCTCAGTGGATTGAGTGCAGGCCTGTGAACCAACGGATCACCGTTCGATTCCCAGTCAAGGCACATGCCTGGGTTGCAGGCCAGTTCCCAGTAGGGGATGCAGGAGAGGCAACCATACATTGATATTTCTCTCCCTCTCTCCTTTCCTTCCCCTCTAAATAAAAAAATAAACAAACAAACAAATAAATAAATAAAATCTTTAAAAAAGATTCCTAAAATATAAATATAGAATATGTATGTTTGATATAGCAAGAAAATTTCTTTTTTAATATATATTCTATTAGACTTTTTAGAAAATATATTTATTGATTGATGTTTAATTGTTGTTCAAGTACAGTTTTCTGTCTTTTACTCCCATCCCAGCCTACCCATCCAGCCCTTCCCCCTCCTTCCCATTTCCACCCCCCTTAGATTTTGTCCATGAGTCTTTTATACTTGTTCCTGTAATTCCTTCCCCTTTTCCCCTGAAATCCCCTCCCCTCTCCCTTTGGTCACTGTCAGCCTGTTCTCTATTTCAGTGTCTTTGGTTATATTTTGCTTGCTTGTTTGTTTTGTTGTTTCGGTTCCTGTTAAAGGTGAGATAATATGGTATTTGTCTTTTACCGCCTGACTTATTTCACTCAGCATAATGCTTTCCAGTTCCATCTCTGCTGTCGCAAAGGGTAGGAGTTCCTTCTTTCTTTCTTCTGCATAGAATTCCATTGTGTAAATGTACCAGAGTTTTTTGATCCATTCACTTACTGATAGGCACCTAGGTTGCTTCCAGCACTTGGCTATATGCAGAAAACTACACAACACTGAAGAAAGAAATCAAGGAAGACATAAACAAATGGAAACATATACTGTGTTCATGGATTGGAAGAATTAACATCATCAAAATGTCCATACTACCCAAAGCAATGTACAGATTCAATGCAATACCTATTAAAGTACCAATTGGTTATTTCACAGACATAGAACAAATGCTTCAAAAATTTATATGGAACCATAAATGACCCCAAATAGCAGCTGCAATTTTGAGAAAGAAGAGCAAAGTAGGAGGGATCACAATACCTGATACCAAACTGTACTACAAGGCCACTGTAGTCAAAACAGCCTGGTACTGGCATAAAGACAGGCACATAGACCAATGGACCAGAACAGAGAGCCCAGAAATAAACCTAAGTCTCAATGGTCAGTTAACATTTGACAAAGGGGGCAGCAACATAAAGTGTAGTAACAATAGCCTCTTCAACAAATGGTGTCGGGAGAACAGCTATGTGCAAAAAAATGAAACTCAAGCACTAACTTATAGCATACACAAAAATAAAATCAAGGTGGATAAAATATTTAAATATAAGCCATGACACCATTAAAGTCCTAGAGGAGAACATAGGCAGGAATATTTCAGATACTTCACACAGCAACATTTTTACTGATATGTCCCCCAGAGCAAGGGCCATAAAGAAAGAATAAGCAAATGGGATCTCATCAAAATAAAAAGCTTCTGCGTGGCTAAAAAAAAAACACAGTGTTAACATAAAAAGAGAACCAATTGTATGGGAAAACATATTTGCCAATGATATCTCAGACAAGGGTTTAATCTCTAAAATATACAAAGAATTTATACGACTCTAAGAAGACAAGCAATCCAATTAAAAAGTGGGCAAAGAACTTGAACAGACACTTTTCCAAGGAGGACATACAGAGGATCCAGAGACACATGAAAAGATGCTCAATATCACTAGCTATCAGAGAAATGCAAATTAAAACCACAATGAGATACCACTTTACACAGGTCAGAATGGCCATCATAAACAAAGCAACAAACAAGTGTTGGGGAGGTTGTGGAGAAAAAGGAACCTTAGTGCATTGTTGGTGGGATTGCAGACTGGTACAATTACTATGGAAAACAGTATGGAATTTCCTCAGAAAACTAAAAATGGATTTGCCTTTTGACCTGGCAATTCCACTGCTAGGATTATACCCTAAGAACCCTGAAACACCAATCCAAAGAACCCATGCACCCCAATGTTCACAGCAGCACAATTTACAATAGCAAGATAATTTCTGATAAACATCATAGCTTATCTGAAAAGTCACTCTAGAAAAGAAGAAAAGAAGAATTCTGAAGTAGTTTTGAACTGGGTATACAGCTCTGCCTGGTAATCGAAAAACAAGAAATCTGGACCCAGATGATATACATTACTCACCATGTAGTCTTGAATAAATGACTGTAAATCTTTGGACCTTAGAGCTTTTTATGTTTTTTTCTAATTTGTGTAACAATGCAAATATATTTTAAATTTTTGTACCAATAATAAGTATGTGACTTGTAAAATTGAGAAAAAAAGACTAACTTGAACATTTATAGATATGACAAGAGAATACATTAAAAAGGAGGGAACTCATACATGGAACAAATGTATATGATTGCTTAAGCATAAGAAAAATATGCAGTAAGTATGAAATATGGATTTTTAATGTTAGCCACCAGCTTATGATAATAACTTAGAGAAAATTGACTGTGTAGTGGCCCTATAATCTTTTATGTTCCTGGATTCTCCTGCTTCTTCGATGTGCTGCCATTTTCCACATTAGTCCACACCCGTATTTCCTTCATTGATAGTTCCTTCATTCATTCACCCAATAAGTATTTGATCTGGACATTTACCAGGCTAAGTGCTGGTCAGTTTTTTGCATTGCTGATGCAGTACTGATCACTAGGAATTGTTCTGTCTGCTTGCAATTGCCAAAAATTCCACTTTATATTATTATTATTATTTTATTCTTATTTGAGGACATTTTTACATTGCTTTTAGAGAGAGAGAGGAAAATAAAGAGAGAAAGGAATGAGGGGGGTGCACATGGAGAGAGACAGAGAGACAAAGAGACAGAGAGAGAGAAGCATTGATGATTGACTGCCCCAGCCGGGGATTGAACCTGCACCCTACGTATGTACTTTGACCAGGAATTGAAACCACAACTTTTGATGTTTGGGAAGATGATCTAACCTACTAAGCCACCCTGACCAGGGCGCCGAATATTCCACTTTTGAAGCCCAGAGCTTTTGAATTGAAGATACATCGTTTCATCTCTTGAGTTTGTTTTTCTCTAATCTTTCAATTTGCCATTGTGTAAACTCGTGTCAGTGTCAGTGTCAGCGCTGCTGACATAATGGCTCTTTCCAAATGCCCTGGTGCCTGGTTTATGCATTTTAAAAATGTTTGCAAAGGACTTTTTCAAAATAATTCCTCCTTATAAAGTGACTAGTATATGTGTGCTATAGGAGTTTTACAGCAATACTTGATTTTCAGTATAAGAAATGTTATTTTCAAAGTTGTTTGTTTACTTGATAATGACTATTAATTTCATAGAATATCATATTTTTGCTTTTTTCTCCTACTATCAAAACTATGGTGAATTCTTTTTAATTTTTCTGTTAATGCTCTAATCTTAGGGCTTGGTACATAGTAGGCATTCAGAAATCTTAGTGGTGTGATTAAATGTATGAATTAGTAAATAAAATGGTCCCCAATGTGCATCAGTACTTATTTTTCATAACACAATTGTGCCTCTCCAAACTTTGTTAATTATTACACATGTATTGCTAGAGAAATGTACTACATAAAATACGCTTCTAGCCAGTTTTCAAAATTGGGCAATCTTTGTAACATAAAATAAGAAAAATATGATTAAAATAAGCATGTGGAACTTTTCCAGATGTAGATCTGTGGAGTGGTTTCAGATCTTCTCTCACTAGTTATTTAGATTTTAGAATAAAAAATCTCCTTTGACCCTCTCTTACAAATTTTTGCTGACCCCTATAACCTTTGGGCTTTAACACAGTTAGAATAGATTGTCCCTAACCTTTTTTGATGTCTCCTTTTTTTTTTTTTTTTTAATATTCCACCCTTCTTTCCCCCAGAATTCCAGTGTCCTGCTACAACTATTTTTCCAAACCGTCTCTGCTCCTGACCTCTTCATTCTATTGTTTTCTTTACTCAGGTCATATGTTTCCTGCTCCTGGATCTTCCCTTGTCCTTGAGCCAGGGCTAGAGAGAACACTGTAAATGCAAATGCATTCAGAATTGTCTTCCGGGCTTTCCTTGGACCTTTCCCCTTACTTTCTTCCTGCTGGCACTCTGCCTCTGTAAGAGTAGCTTACATTTCTAGAAGTCAAATGTTTTTGACTTTGGCTGTTCCTTTCTCAGAGGCATATCAATCCCTCTGTTCCCATCTGTAACCACTACCCAAGTGTCCCCTACTTATGAGCTTCCCTTATCTCTGAGATTCATACTTTGGCATCAGAAAGACCATAGATATCATCTCTCCTCATTTCGCAGTTGAACAGAGTTGAACTTTGGTTAAGTTTGGTACAATAAGAGCAGGCACTGCCTCTTAAAACACATCAAAGAGAACAGAAAGGAATAAAAGCAGTAAAAGTCTACAGGGATAAAGGAAATTTTCCTCCTATCTCTCTGTAAGTAAGAGAAAATGTACTCATCAAACAGAAACAGTATGATAAAGAAACATTCAGTGATTGAGGAAGAAGTCTTTGAAATTAGAAATATAATAGCTCAAAATTGAAACAGTTAGAAGAAAAATAATGTAATCTAACAGACAGAGTATTCGTTCATTACTCAACTAATAGGAATTTCAGAAAGAGAAAAGGAAGGAAAGAATCAGGTGATAGTAAATATCAGAGAAATGAGAGATGACTTTTTCAGGAAGGTGGGGAAGATGAGGTTTTAGAATGGGTCCATGAAGCACTCAGCAAAATGATTGAGAAATGACTCCTTCCCAGGCAGTGTAACATTCTTAAATGTCACAAATAAAGAGAAGGGGCTAGATTTTTTAGAAAAATTGATTACATGTCATGAATCATAACCAGATGGCATACGACCTCTCAGAAACAATACCGAAAGCTGAATATGATTCTTTAAAATTTGGACTAAATTATTTCCACGAATAGTTCTATGTGTAGACAAGTTTTAATCAATCTGAGGACAGGATAAAGATGTTTCCAAACATACACAATCAAAACAATTTACTTTCCATGTATCCTGTCTTAGAAACCTTCAATGGATAAACGCTACCACAGCTGGGGGGCATTTTAGACTATCACAAAACGTTCCTAACTCTCCTCTCCCATTTGACAGGTATTTGCTTATTGAACACAGGGACTTGGTCTGTAGATTGTCTATTTTAAAAATCCAGGATACATCAGGTTTAGTAAATATTAGGTGTTTATACAATAATACTGAGTTACTTGCCAGTTTTGCTAAATTGTTAACCAGTAAGACCCTGAGAATTCATCCTCTTACCCTCTGGCAAAATTGTGCTTAAACATTCTAGACAAATTAGTGTCTGCTTTATATAAGAAAATTTATTTTTCCCTCTGTGACCTCTCTTAACTCCTCTCTGCTAAGAATTTCTTCTTTATGTTTCAGTTAAATCATGTGAATTGCGGCTTAAGTTCATTTTTTTCTTTATTATACCAGCTGGGCAAGGTTGTCTCTCTCTCTCTCATGTAGGTTGCTTCAAATGGAGGGTGAAATTCTCGTGACCTAGAATGGCATCTTGAAAACAAAATGGAAACTAGTTTGGAAGCTAATTTCACGCAACTCACAACTTTAGCCAGTTGTAGTCTCTGGTGTGGAAATTGTACAGCATGATGGCTCTTTGCAGTTTATAAATGTGAAGAAGATTTGGTCATTCACCAACCTTGAAAGTCTTACAAACTTAGCCTTTTACCCATTGTAACAGACTAGTTTCCCAGAAATTCCTATCTTGGTTTATTGCTATGAGTACAGGACTACGTTTTTAGATGCTCAGTCAAATTTTACATTTAGTGCTGATTTTAAAAATAAGTGATATTTACTGTTTATTCCTTTCCTCTTATAAAATGGCAAACAGTAGCATAGTTAAGGACATGTTGAAGATATGATTTACTGAAAAACCAATGGTTAGATCTTTTTAACATTGTTTTTTTAGAAAATATTAATATAACATTTATATATATGCAGTAAAGTACCTATTTTATTATATACATAGTAATACTTTTGTGCATTGCAAGTAATTTATGAAGCTAGATAATAATATATTTACCCTTTGTATTAAATAATATCATAGTTTTGTTAATGTGTTATCATCCATGGGTAAGTTTTCTACTCCCAGGAGCTGATACCAATGATGAAACTGCTAAGAAAAAACTTCCAAGAGAAATAAATACACACTGCAAGTGGCTCACAGATGAGCCACTGTACAAAAATGTTCTCTGCTGTTCCGTAGACTATTTATGTGGCAGCCCTCAAAGTCCTTCACAGTGTGTGGGTGGCCAAAGAATTTCTGAGCTACTCCTCGTTGCTTTCAGATTATTGAACCGATTTGGCTGTAGTTAATAACTCTATTAAGTGTATAATGGTCACTGTCCTTTTATCAGTTCAGTAACACTACATCCCCATTATAAACTACTGGTCAGTGACATAAATCTTTCATATAGTAATGCACAAAATACTTAGTCTCTTAAGGGCAGTCTCACACAAATAGGGCACAGGACTGTATTTTTCATTGGGAAAAGCTGCCTCAGGCTTCTGTGGGGCTGCCACTAGTAGCATCTTCTAAGTCTCTTCTCTGGAATTGAGCAGATGGCAGTGTTCAGATTGAAAAGTTGATTCAGTGCTGCATTTAATGTGATTAAAACAAATGATGAGCCCGTAGCTAAGTCTACATAGCCCCACAGAACAGGAGGCAAAATGGAAAATGAAGGTAACCAATTTATTTGTCTATACAACACCAAAAAAAATGGCTTGATGAATTTGCCCTTGTTGGAGAGACTGACTTTTTTTTCTCATCAAAAGAACTGAGTTGACCAGCTAGCTGTATTGGCTTCCTGTAGACACAGTCTGAAAACTCTCCTGCCCTAACAGGCTTCAGACTAGTGGGGGTCTGTGGTGACACAGCAGGTGCAGAGAGATCTAAGCCCTTAAATGCAATGTATACACAGAGCTTTGCAGACAGCCCCGTGGAGCTACCACATAAGATGGTTTTTCATGTGTAAATGAGAAGGTCTTTCATTTTTCAAGCTATTGCACTGAATCCCCTTCTGTTGAAAGACAAACACAGGGAATGAACCAACATTGAGTTAATTACCGAAAGGTGGCCGGTTCCACAGTCAGGACTGTAGGCTTCAGTCCTGTGCCTTCTCTTGTTAAATATGTATTTCAAGGTAAATGCATAGTATATTTTGCACTATAGTTCAAGCCACATTGGGGATTTGTGGATTTTATGAGGCTGCTCCCTGTGAAATCCATTCTGGGAGCACAGTGATTTTGAATGTAACTTCTGTCAGGATTGGGGTTGAGAAGGGAAAATAGTTTTAGTGCAAAAAATTACAAAGAACTCAATGGCTGACTTGCAATGTGAGAAATTACCACAACATTTTAGTAGAAACTACCCCTACTCCAAATCAAAAACCAATTTGAAGTTTCCTAGGGTGAATAACAGTAAATGTGGCTGAAAAATATATTTAATGATTATAAGTGACTTTTCCTAGACATGGAATGAACAATTTTATTTTAAATTACTGTAAAAGCTATTTAATAATTATTTTTTAATTCATTATTTTTTACTGTTTTTGAATGAGTCAGCATTTGAGGTTTTTACTTACATATTTATGATTTCCTCATATTTCATTTAATAATCCTGGTCCTATAAGTGTAATGATACTTTAAAATATTTTAAATGTGTTATGCTATATGTTTACATACGTACTATTATATGTACACACACATACATATATCTTTGTTTCATATATATGGATATAAGAGGCAGGACCCCCTCAAAAAAACAGAAGTATCTTCTGGAGGGGAGGCCCTTTGTATGTAGGCTTCCCCACTAGGTGAGTGTTCTAGAAACCCATATGTATCAGTGTACAGACTGGTGGTGTTGTGAGAGTCTGCATTCAGCTTCAGTGAATTTTTTTTGAAGACTCAACAAGTTTGCCCATTTCATGA
>PVKM010020305.1:0-23570 GCA_004027735.1 Carollia perspicillata | reverse complement strand
ACCTTTAATAAGAAGGAAAATAAAAAGATATAATCCCACAAGGTTAAAAGTACCAAAATGGGCTACTAATAAGGGAGAAAAAGTGACTGGAAAATATTGAGAAAGCAAGGAGAGGGAACCATAACCCAGAATTTTTAGGGAGAGGGTACAGTTCAGAGACGATAAATTTGATTTACACATTCACAGAGAGAAGGGACTCCAAAACCCAGGTTTAGGACAGCAGTGAGAAACAGGGTTAAAAATAGAGGGCTCAGCGATCTACACAGGACAGTTGCCTCCGCTTGTTGCCTGCTTCTCAGCGCTACCCCCTCTCACCACACTGCTCCTACAGTAGAGAATGACCAGGAACCAAAAGTTAGTATGGATTACACTTTCTTAGGAAGTTACTTAAGAAAATACATTAGCAAAAGGAAAGCAAAACCCACTAAAAAAGAAACAAAACACCCACCTGGGGGGCAGAGAATGGAAGTGTCAGGATGCTATCTGGGGAGCAGACCTAGAGATTAACCACTCCCTAACAGAGCTAACGGGAAGCTGATCTCCAGGAGAATGTGAAGGTCAGAAGCAGGGCAGCCTGTAGGTTTCATTAAATGGGTAATATGATGTGATTCAGAGTTTGAAAGAGCTTCAGGACATGATAGAGGAACAGATGCGAGGAAATGCAACAGCAGAGAGAAAGGTACGGAAAATTAAAATCTGCATAGAAAAGTCCGCACTGGCAACCGACCTTCATTACAGCAGGTAATCCGTAGGCTTCAAAAGAAGAGCGGTACAGACTGCAGACGAGAGACTTAATAACTATTACAGGTACGGAAGTAAGCACACATTTCTTCTTCCTACTGGAAATTGCACGTTTAAGTGAAAAATCTGTACACAAAAAAACATGCTACAAATAAAGAAAACTATTATCCAGCCCAATTTTGAGTACTCGGTGGGGGTGTGAAAACAGGACAGTACACGTGGACACTCTTAAGCACCCCCAAAGCTTTCACATTAAGAGAAGTATACATATTCACAGAACACTACGTGACCCTATAGGAAACAATATTTCCACCACTGTAGTAATGAAAAAGAGTTCACTAGTATTCAATTTTTATGAACAACCTATAAACAGAGTATGGAAGTTAACTACAAAAAGTTTACTACAAATACAAATCTTTTAAAGATAGGCATCTCTTCAAGGATAATTTGAGGTAGCTAAGAGGGGTGGGTGTAGGACTGCGGTAAGCTGCTCTGTACAATTTGATTATTCTTTTATCCACGAGCAAGCACAGCGTTCAGAAATATTTAACAGCAGGTGGACACAAGGTGTGTGGGTAATGGGGATGGGAAGAGCATTGGCTTGCAGCAATGGGCACACGAACGGTGTGAAGATGATGGTTTTGTTTTTAAAGGTTTTATTTATGTATTTTTAGAGAGAGGAGGACAGGGAGAAAGAGAGGAAGAGAAACATCAGTATGTGGTTGCCTCTCACACGCCCTGCACTGGGGACCTGGCTCACAATCCAGGTATGTGCCCTGACTGGGAATTGAACTGGCAACCCTTTGGTTCACAGACCAGCAATCAGTCCACAGAGCCACACCAGCCAGGGCTGGATGATGTTTTTATTGAGTCGTACACTTGAAACCTATATGGTTTTGTGAACCAATGTCACTCCAATAAATTCAATTTAACGATATTTAACAGCTGATGATTGCTATGCCCATCAGAGCAGCCAACGTGGAAGAACAGGTATAATAAAAGAATTTAGAA
Source organism: Carollia perspicillata (assembly GCA_004027735.1). Taxonomy (NCBI): domain Eukaryota; kingdom Metazoa; phylum Chordata; class Mammalia; order Chiroptera; family Phyllostomidae; genus Carollia; species Carollia perspicillata. The sequence goes on along the minus strand of PVKM010020305.1, from coordinate 21,818 downwards.
AAAATGACTGGGCCTCCTTATGAAAACTCTTTGGGCTGCACTCCGGAAATTCCCTAGAGTGAGCTGGGACTGTAGGGACTCCAGTTTCTGCAACCAAGTAGGATGCTCTTATCATAATAAGAGTGTATGTGTGTGTAAAGAGATACAGAGAAAACAAAGTACATATCTACAGATAAAAATTACATGTATAAATATATGTGTATGCATGTTTAATAGTGTATTACAATGTACAAATACACAAATGTTTTACAGTAGAATTATGCAATACTTATATTTAATATGCCTATGAAGGCAACTAAATATGCACTTTTAATATATATATTATAGCATATGGTATCTAGTTAGATAAAATAATCACATACTTATGGGGCTACTGTTTATGTGTGTACTTCCAACTAAGTATATATTCCTTATAAAGGAACTTATTTCTAAACCATAAATGTTGGCAAAATTAAAACGAGACAATATAAGTTAAGCATGCAATTCAGTTCCTAGAACATAGTACACACTACCAACATGTTAGTTACTTTCTTCTTATTTGTGCTTGTCAGCAGTCCACAGAACAGCCCTGCATTATCAACCAACTTTATTTTATAGTAAAAAATATAATGTACCATCTGTAGGTTAGTGTATCCTTAGTTATCCTTAGTGTATCCTTAGTTAGTGTATCTGTAGGTTAACTATATCCTTCTGTTAATATTACCACAAAAATGTTATTTGAACATAGATTTCATAACACAATGTCTGTAAAAATTTAAATTCCCATTCAAATTAATGATTTCCTCCAATTATCTTAATAATTTAAAATAGGGATGAGCACCACAGGAAATCCAAGAAATTAAGTTTTAAGTTGAAGAATGATACCTTGTCTCATTTATCAATGCCTCTATCCAAAACAGTCAAATCAAGAACTAAATATCAGAATTAAAATACTTTCTACATTCTTTCATAAATAAAAATTTTGGCCCTGGCCAGGTAGCTCAGTTGGTTGGGGCATCATCCTGATATGCCAAGATTGAGGGTTTAATCCACAGTAAAGGCAAATACAAGAATGAACCAATGGTACTGAAAAACAATTTAAAAAAAAATCTCAGTAACAGAAAAAAAAAAAAGAATGAACCAATGAATGCATAAATCAGTGGAATAACAAATTGATCTCTATCTCTCTCTAGCTTTCTTCCTCTCTCTCTAAAATCAATAAAAATTTTCAATAAATAAAAGGAATTTTCACTGCATTTACACTGTTCTAATTCCTAATTACTTAAAAGTTAAAAGACAATAAATTACAACATTCTCTCTTTGTTAAAAAGAAAAATAGACCCTGACTGGTGTGGCTCAATGGATTGAGTGCTGGCCTGTGAACCAAAGGATCACCAGTTCGATTCCCAGTCAGGACACATGCCTGGGTTGTGGGTCAGGTTCCCAGCAGGGGCCACACAAGTGCAACCACACATCAATGTTTCTCTCCCTCTCTTTCTCCTCCCCTTCCCTACTCTCTAAAAATAAATAAATGTAATATTTTAAAAGAAAAGAAAAATAGGAGGTAATAACCTTTGATTAAAATTATGAATCAAGTAAATGTTTATGAATATGCATAAGTAAAAATATGTAAGTTTCCAAATATTGCATAATATTGTCTTTCCATTGCAAAGGCAATGCCATGGAGCAAAAATAGTCTTTTCAATAAATGGTGCTAGGACAACTAAATATCCACATGCAAAAAAAAAATGAATGTAGACACAAACATTACATCCCACATAAAGTTAATACAAAAATGGATCACAGGCTTCAAAGTAAGATGCAAAACTATAAAACTCCTAAGTGGTAACAAAGGAGAAAACTTGGGTATGGTAAGGCCTTTTTAGATACAACATCAAAGACATGATCCATGGAAAGAATAATTAATAAGCTAGAGTTCATTAAAATGAAAAAACATTCTGCTCTGCAAAAGACAATGTGAAGAGCACGCAAGTCATGGGCTGGAAAACATCTGAAAAGCAGACATCTGATACAGACTGTTCTCAAAAATATTTTTAAAAAACCTCTTACATCTAAGCAATAAGGGACAGGAAAGTTAAAAACAGACCAAAGAAACCAAAGGAATAAACGGACCCCTCACAAAAGACAATTTCACATATGAAAAAATGCTCCACTCATATGCCATCAGGGAAACACAAACAAAAACATCAGTGAGCTATCAAAATAATAGCAATTAGGATGGCCAAAGTTCAGTATAATGACAACACTAAATGCTGGCAAGGATGTGGAACAATGAAACCCTCATTGCTGGTGGAGATACAATATGGCATAGTTGCTTTGTAAGATATTTTGGCAGTTTCTAAACTAACTTGATGTACTCTTACCGTGTAATCTGGTATTCATGCTCTTTGGTATTTATCTAAAAGAGCTGAACACTTATGTTCACACAAAACCTGCACATGAATATTTACAGCAACTTCGCTGATAATCGCCCAAACTTGGAAGCAACCAAGATGTTCTTCAATAGGTGAATGAATAAATAAACTGTAGTATACCCAAATAATGAAATAATATAAAGTAATAAAAATTAGTTATAAAGCCATGAAAACACATGGAGGAGCCATAAATGTGCATTATTAAGTAAAAAATCCAATCTGAAAAGGCTACATATGATATGATCACAACATATGATATGATTACATTCTGAAAAGGCAAAACTATAGAGACAATAAAAAGATCAGTGGTTGCCAGGGGTTGGTGGGGGAAAGAGGTGAATGGGTGGACACAAGGGTATTTTTAGGGCAGTGAAAATACTTGGTAGGGTACTGTAATGATGGATGTATGTCATTACACATTTGTCCAACCTATGTAATATGCAAGACCAGGAGTGAACTGTAATGTGAACCATAGACTTTGGTGATTATGATCTAACCATGTAGATTCATTAACTGGAACAAATGTACCACTCTGGTAGGGGATGATTATAATGAGGAAAGCAAGCAATGATTATTGGTGTCCGGGGTTACGTGGGAAATCTATGCACCTTCCTCTCAATTTTGCTGTGAATCTAAAACTGCTCTACAAAGTCTTAAACAAATATGTAGTGCTGAAAACCTGACTTAAAACCGTTAAATGCCACATTTTCTTAGTTACTATGCTAATTCATAACTTAATTTTCTTTTTTTTCTTTTTTTTAAATTTTAATTGTCTTTTAAGTACAGTTTCTGTCTTTTACTCCCATCCCAGGCCACCCCCCCAGTGCTCCTCACCTCCCTCCTCTTTCCACCCCCCTTAGTTTTTGTCCATGTGTCCTTTATACTTGTTCCTATATTCCCCTCCCTTTTTCCCTGAAATTCCCTCCCCTCTCCCCTCTGGATACTGTCATCCCCTTTTCTATTTCAATGTCTTTGGCTATATTTTGCTTGCTTGTTTTTTTAGTTGCTTACGCAACATAACTTAATTTTCTATCTTTTGAGCAGATGTCGCCTTAACATTAAATTTTGTGTTTTACTTATATAATACACTACTAAGACATAATTTATTTTGTAACAGATATAATTTATCTTAATATTGTATTAAGGTAGGACGTGGTCTGATGCTCTAAAGTGGGTTACAGGTACATCACTGTTCCATACAAAGTGAAGGAAAATGAGTATAAAAGACTTCTAGCCTGATGCTCCTTTAGGACCAGACGGTGGAAGTGGCACTGTCAGTTACTATCATATAACAAGCAATCATATATCTCAGTGTTGTACGACAGAAGTATTTATTTGGCTCATGCGCTGGACATCAGCTAAAGGTCACTGATGTAGAGTAGGCCCAATGCAGCACTGAGGCTCATGGCTTTCCCTGGACCAGAGGGTAGGAGACATATTCTTCTGATGTCAATGGCAAAGGTACAAGAGAGCAAACCCAAATGTACAAGCACATCTCAATCCTCTGTAGTGTCTGATTTCTTAAGTTATCACTGGCCAAAATAAGCACACGACAAAGCTCCATATCAATTATCAGAATAGTATCCTTCTTTGAAAAGGAGGAGAAAGAGTAAACATTTCTGAAAAATAATTCCATAGGCATCACCAACTAAGTGCATATTCTACTGGCAAAATGCAGTATCATGGTCACATCTAAGTATAAAGGAGGCTGAGAAATGCAGTACCTAACTATGTGCCTAGTTATGTCAAGAAAACTATGGAATAAAAATATGTGTTTTACTAGAGAACTAGCAACCTCTGCCACAATAACTCCTAACATTTTTCAAGAATTTATTTCATACGGATCAGGTGCTACATGATTTATTTCAAATAGAAATATACAATAACCAATTTAAAATACCCCCAAACCCATGCACACATTAAAATAAAAAATGCCTCCCAAATGAACCATGGGACGTAGAAGAAGTCATAAACTGAACAACATTTTAAGTATTACATATAAGTAATGCAAGAAAAAAACAGACATAATAGAGAATCATTAAACTCTCGAGTCTTCAAAAATACCTATACATTCATGTGTCTCCAGGAAAACAGATAAGAATGGGAAGAGGGGGAAACTGTAAACAGAGAGGGAGAGAAACAGACATTAAAAATAAAAAGAAAATGTAACTATGGACCCATTAGAGATTTAAAAGATAAAAATCTGACAAATACCTTTATGCTGTTAAATTTGACACTTAAAACAAAATGGTTATATTCATGTAAATATTACTTAACTTACAAAAACTGATTCAAGAAGAAATAACCTCTATAGTTCTACTGCATTAAAAAGTCTGAATCCATAGAATAAAATCTTCCCATAAATATTTATCAGGTCCTATTAGTTTTAAAATTTCTACCATATATTTACGGAATAAGTCTTACATAATATAAAAGCTCTTTCAAACAGACAATGATACCAAAACTATAAAAAGATAGTTACTAAAAAAGAAAGTTATAGGCCAATTTTCTTCATAAAGTAGAAGTAACCAGTGTAAGAAAAAAGTCAAACTAGATCCAGTGATATATATATAAATCAGATAACACACAAATACGGTAAATTTAGCCCAATAACAGAAGAGACTGTTCATATTAGAAAATTGATTTTGTCATTTACCATACTAAAATATAATTAAGAAAATTATCTCAGAAGCAAAAGTTTGGCATTCATTCATGAGAAAACAAACCATTCATTTGTGATTTAAAAAATTAACACTAACTCATGATAAAACACAAAGAAATAAACCAAGCAAATGTGGAAGCATAAAGAACTTTCTTTACTTAAAAAAAAAGAATATCTACCAGAGACAATAAATATCCTTTCCCATGTTGAAGCATGTTTACTCCAACCAATTCCTTTTAATCACTTTTTAGAGGTCCCAGACAGTGCACAGAAAAGGAATATACATAAAATCTTCCAGAACTGCAAAAAGCAAACCACAACTATCATTGTTCATAGATGACAGCATTCACAAAAAAAATTTTTTTAAACTAAAGACAATCTACTGAAATAGTTTAGCAAGGTCAGTGAATTTAAGATCAACTTACAGTAATCAAATTCATATCTACATAACAACTAACAAAACACATTTTTTTCATTTTCGCATTCATCCAAATACAAATATTTGTGGCATAATTATAATTTGCCAGTCATATTTTAGGCATGGAAAATGTATCAGTGAACAAAACAAAAAAATATCCTCCTCTCCTGGAGCTTACATTCTACTGGGGAATGGACACAACAAACAAATTATTAAGTACAACAGAGATGTGTAAGAGAAATATATGTAGACATGTAAGAAGAAAAGGTAAGACAGCAAGGAAGGCTCAGGGAATGAGGGGCAGCATTAAAATTAAGACGGGGTGGCTATGGAAGGTACATTGAAAAGAGGACATTGAAGTAAATCTAAAGGAAGTGTGGGGAAGAGCCATTAGAGATATGAGGAAAGAATACTCAGGCAGAGGAAGCCTCACGTGTGCAAGCCTGTAGGCATGTCTGGAGTCTTCTACAAACAGGCAGGAGGCTGCTGTGGCTGCAACTGAATAAAAGAGGGAGACTAACCAGAGATAAGGCCAGAGAGGTAAAAATGGGCAAGACCCTGTCAGGTCTCAGAGGCTATAATGACTTGACTTGTAACTGAGAAAGATAAGGAGCCAAACGAAGTTTTCGACAGAGAAATGTTATGGACAGATGCATGTTTTAAGAGAATCACTCTGGTTCTGTGTTCAAGGGAGCCAGAGGGAAAACAAAGAAGAGTCAGAGACCTGTGAGGAGGCTGCTGCAGTAACGCAAGCTACAGATAATAGTGCAGACAGGTAACAAAATACAGAAGTGTGATATTTTTCAAAGGTAGACGAAGGACTTATTTTTCGTATCTGATGTGAAATGCTGAGAAAGGACTCAAGGACAACCCTAGCTTTCTGACTCCATAACTGGAAGGATGGAGTTTCCATTCATTAAGAGGGAGGACATTGCGGGACACACGGCTTTAGTGGGGAACTGACATCCGGCTGCTGGAGCGAGTATGCAGTCAAACACATAAAATGGGGGTTCAGGAGAGAGACCTCAGTTGAAGATGTACACTGAGTCATTAACATATAGGTAATTTAAAGCAACGAGGCTTGTGGAAACACCCGCACAGAGATGGCAGCAACAGCAGGTCCCCAGACTGAGCTCCACAGCATCTCAACAGGCTGAGGTTGGGGAGAGGAGAAGCCAGCAGTGAAGAAAATGGAACACTGTGGCATTTACTGGCAATAACAAGGCCTGGGGAATGACCAGAAAGTGCGCGGCCGAGAGTGGATGGCGAACAGGCATGAAAAAAGAGGCTGTTGAGGGACTGGAAGTCCAGCATGTTACAAGGGTCACGCACGTGAATACTTAAATAACGAAGAATGATGAAGGACTGGTGTTTAAGAAAGTGACAATGTCATAGGCCTTGGTTTTTTTCAATTTACCAAGAAAAATAACATGAAAAAAGTTCCTGTAATAAAAACTTAGTCACTGGGATAATCCGATGACAGGAGATGCAAGGCAGGATGTGTTCAGAGCAGAGAGAGCAGGAGAGGAAACAGATCAGCAATGAGCGGCCAAGGGCGCGGTTACCTCTCCCCTAGGTCCAAAGCTGGGCTGCGCAGGGAGCGGAGAGAACAGGTAGCCTGAACAGTACGGTACCACACAGGGAGCGGAGCTGTCTTAGGAGAGCTGACCATGGACGTCCTTCCCAGCTCCACATTTTTTGAAGTAAGATGGTAACTCAAAAGCTCTGATTTGAGTATTCATTGCACAGAAACTGGAAAACATGAAAATTAAAGCTTTTCTTCCCAAAAGGCTGATTGCTGAACATTTACCAGAATTCCACTGGCTACAGGAGAAACTATAACTACGGAAAAGCTAGACTTCCATTAGCTCAGAGGCTGAAGGGACCATTCACGTAAGTTGAAAATACAGAGGCTGTTTCTGATAAAAAATCTTGAGTTCCAGAAGAACAGAGAAAATGTTTTGGGAGTCAGAAAAGGGGAAGGAGAAACCGGGTCAGAAAAACTGACACAAGGAGCCTTAGGGAGAATCAGATTTCTGCAGCCAATGATGAACTGGCAGGCCTCGACTCCTTCTGAAGAGTAAAAAGAACGTGGACGGAGGGTGTGGATGTTGAGGAGGGAACTGGGAAAAGACCGGCCAGGGACATGTGCTGCTCAGAACCTCCCGTCTGGCTCCTGCTGTATATGGGCAGTCTTTCTCTGAGTGTTCGGGCACTCTGTTGTCTACTGCCAGTGGTGTCCTGCAGAGGTGTAGTCTTACTCCAAGTCTGAGAGTTCCCTCTGAACTGCTGATGGAGGCATCGGGTTGGACAGAGGGTCGATCTTGCACTGAGCTCATGGGCTTCCTCTCGATTTCTGTTGGAGGCCTCAAAGCCGACAAAAGGACAAAGTATTTATTTTAACTATTTGTAAATATCATTTATAACAGCAAAACTTATAAAAAAAAAAAAAAGTACTTATTCAGGTACTCTGAATCACATTTAACAAAAAAACATGTACAAGATCTGTATGAAAAAAGTATTAAAATGTTATTGAAGTATATTTTAAAAATCTAAATATATGAGAAGGGAGGGTATGTTCACTCATGCATTGAAATCTACACTATCACAAAGATGCTACTTATCTTGACAATGATCCATAAAACCAAAGCTATTCCAATAAAAGTATCAAGGAATAAATTCTTTAAGATTTTGACAATCCTATTTTAAAACATATAAAGAATTACAGAATAGCTAAAATACCCCTGAAGAACAAGAATAAGGTTGAGGAAATTGTCCTATTATACATACAAACTTTATTTAAAACTATAATAATTAAAAAGTATCACAATGCCACAGGAGTAAAAAAAAACACTGATGGAACATTTAAAAAGCCCAGAAGCAAGCCCATGGAAACTAGTTATTAAATGACAGAGCTGGCACTACAGACCTTTGGGGGTAAAAAAGAACCATAAAATAAATTATCTGAGACAACAATTATCTGAAGAAACCAAGTGAAGTTGGATTCCTACTACAATCCACATTTAAAAACAAAAGCTCCCGTGTCACTAAATATTTAAAATTAGAAAGCAAATTTTATGAAGAGGTATCCAGTCCAGACAAGATAGGGACTATAACTCTTCCTGTTCTTGGTTGATAAGTACCACTATAAACCCTGGAAATATTGCAAGACACAACCAAAGCAGAACTCTGAAAAGTGGAAATAGGAAGGTAAACGAGTTAGAGATGCCAGGACTGAAGAACAGCATAGTGGCAAAATATTCTGCTGCCCAGCGGAAGAAGGTGACTCGGGTCTGACCCCTAATCTAGTCAAAAAGGTAATGTGTCCTCTAAACATAATCAAATCAAACTAGAGAAAACAAAAGGACAACAGGAAAATTTCTCAAATATATGAAAATTAAACGACACACTTCTAAATAATCCATGGATCAAAGAGAGATTCTAAAAAAAGTTTAAAAACATAGAAATAAATGAAAATACAACATGTTAAAATGTGTGAGATGCAGCTAAGGCATCACACTATTGAGAGGAAATTTTATAGCACACTCTGTTTACATTAAAAAAGAGAAAATGTTTTGAATCACTGATCTAAGTTTCTACCTCAACAAAGTAGAAAGATAATATAAGAAACCCAAAGCTAAAAAAAAAAAAGAAAGAAGGAAATAATAAAGACAAAAGCACAAATCAAGAAAATTTAAAATAGAAAAACCCAGAAAATCGTGAAACAAAATGCTGTTCTTAAAAAAAAGTCTGCAAATTGATAAAACTCTATAAAGTAATACTGCCAAAAAGAAAAAGGAAGAAGACACAAATATCATGAATGGAACAGAGAATATCATTATAGATTCTGCAGTCACTAAAAGTATAATAAAGAAATATCATAAACAACTTCGTGCTCATAAATTTAACAATTTAGAAAAGACCAATTCCTCAAAAGCCACGAACTGCTGAAACTCAACTAGAAAGATATAATCTGAGTAGTCCTAAACCCTTAAAGAAGTTACATTTGTAATTAAAAGCTCCCAAAAAAGAAATCTTCAGGCCCAGATGGTTTCATTTGAGAATTTTACCAAATATTTTAAAAGGAATTAGCAACTACTCAACAAGAAAAGAATAAACTATTGATCCATACAATCGCTTAGATAAATCTCAACAAATTACGATGAGTGTGAAAACAAACCCTCAAGTGTTTAATGCCATGATTTCCATTTACATCACAATATTAAAACGACAAATTATGAAGGTGTAGAGCAGATTAGCAGTCTTCTAAAATTGGGCATTGGGAGCATGGGGTGGAAGCAAGTGGTTCTGAGTATAAAAGGGCTGGAGCTGGGGGCCCTGTGATGAAACTGTTCCATACCTTGATTGCATCAGTGTCGATATCTGGACTGTGAGGTTGTATTGTAGTTTTTCAAGATGCTACCATGGGAGGAAAATGGATAAAAAGTACATAACACCTCTCTGTATTATTTCTTAAAACTGCATGTGAATCTGCAACTGCCTCAAAACATAAAGATTTTTTATTGTATTTATTATCCTATTACAGTTTTCCCAATTTTTCCTCCTTTGCCCCCCTATGCCTGGCACCCCCCATTCACTCCAGAAATCTCCTGCTTAGTTCATGTCCATGGGTCGTGTGTGTAAGTTCTCTGGCTTCTTCATTTCCTATACTAATCTTCACACCCTTCTGTCTCTTTTGTACCTAAAAATTATGCTTCTTTATCCCTGCACCATTTCCTCATTCTCTTACTTCCCCCTCCCAGCGGATAACCCTCCAAATGATCTCCATGTCTATGATTCTGTTCCTGTTCTGCTTGTTTGTTTTGTTTGCTTTAGATTCAGTTGTTGATAGTTGTGAATCTGTTGCCATTTAATGTTCATGGTTTTGATCTTCTTTTTCTTAAATAATTCCCTTTAACATTTTATAATAATGGCTGAGTGATGATGAACTCCTTTAGCTTGATTTTATCTGGGAAGCACTTTATCTGCCCTTCCATTCTAATTGATAGCTTAGCTAGACAGAGTAATCTAAGTTGTAGGTCCTTGCTTTTCATCACTTTGAATACTTCCTGCCGCAAAGTTTCTTTTGATAAACTGCTAATAGTCTTATGGGAACTCCTTTGTAGGTAACTCTCTGCTTTTCTCTTGCTGCTTTTAAGATGCTCTCTTTATCTTTAACCTTTGACATTTTAATAATGATGTGTCTTGGTATGTTCCTCTTTGGGTCCAATTTGTTTGAGACTCTGTGCTTCCTGGACTTGTATGTCTATTTCTTTCACCACATTAGGGAAGTTTTCTTTCATTATTTTTTCAAATAAATTTTCAATGTCTTGCTCTTTCTCTTCTCCTTCTGGCATCCCTATGACTCAGATGTGGCTCATTTGGAGATGTCCCAGAGATTCCTAAGCCTATCCTCCTTTTTTTTGAATTCTTGTATCTTCTTTCTGTTCTGGTTGAATGCTTATCTCTTCCTCATGTTCCAATTCGTTGGTTTGAATCCCAGCTTCCTTCCCTTCTCTGTTGGTTTCCTGTGGATTATTCTTTACATCACTTAATATGACCTTCATTTCTTCCTTTATTTTTTCGCCATACTCAAGCAGTTCTCTGGGCATCCTGACAACCAGTGCTTGGAACTCTGCTCCTGATAGATTGACTATCTCCTTTTCTCTTAGTTCTTTTTCTGGGGTTTTGTTCTGTTCTTTCACATGAGCCATATTTCTTTGTCTCCTCATTTTAGCAGCCTCCCTGTGTTTGTCTCTGTGTGCTAGGTAGAGCTGCTTTTATTCCCTTAGTAGCATGGCCTATCACACACACAAAAGAACCTGTAAATTGTGTGGGGTGCAGCCATAGGTAATTGCCTGGGTGAGGTACCCGCTTCTCCACTTGCTTTGTGTCTGTGCAGGGATGCTTAGAGAGGAGCAATGCCACCACCTGTCTTCTGGGAGTTTGCCTGGTACTCGTCCTGTTTCCAGTCTTTTCACCCCCTTCCCATGTGCAACTGGTACCCTTCCAGCTGCTGTGCCATGGGGAATCCTGGAGTGGGTGGGTTTGCATACCTAAGACAGTACTGGCCCTTTCGGTGGCGAAAATCCAACAGTTTCTTCTGCTACCCCAACCCCCACTGGTTTTTACAGTCAGAGGTAACGGGGGTCTATCTTCCCAATGCTGGCACCCTGGGCTGTGTGGCCTGAGGCTGGGACCACTTGCACAGAATGTATCCCTCCCATTGTTCTGCTGTTGCCTCTCCAGCACACTGCCTCTCTGCCTGTCTCCATGACTTTACCTCTCCTACATGTCTAAATGAATGTGTCTTCTGTAAGTCCTTGATTGTCAGACTTTTATACAGCTCGATTTCCTGACAGTTTTGGGTGTTATCAGTTTGAAGATCTGGTTGTAATTTTATGGTTGTATGAGAGGGTAAAGTGTGTCTACCTACACATCCATCTTTACTGGAAGTCTCAAAATACAAAGATTTAAAAAAAATCTCAGACAGTAGCAGAATGCAGCAAAATTTAAGTAAATTCTGTAGATTAAATATAGTATTGTAAAAATGTTTATTTCTTGATTTAAATAATTATATGTATTGTTATTATGTAAGGGAATGTCTATGTTTTTAGGAATTACACAATGAAACATTTGATGATGGGAAAAATAAATCATAAACAAAAATGCAAAAAGAAAATATATAAGCAAAGCATTCTGGCATTGGGATAGGATAGAATCTCAAGGAAGTATCAATAAAATTTACTATATAAAAAAAGTATGGACAAATTTGTCTACATTAAAATTAAAAATTCTCTTCTGAATTATATTTTTAAAGATAAAAACTTTATTTTGGTAGTAAAACATGACAAAATGAAGAACTTCTATTCATTCAAAGACATTGTAAAAACAGAAAATATAAGTCGCCATCTGGGGCAAGATATCTACATTAATTTAACTGATCAAAAATTTGTATCTAAGAGACAGTGCAAATAAAAGGTTGATAACCTCATAGAAAAATGGAATAAATTTATGAACTGACATTTCATTGAAGCTAATATATGAATTGCTTATAAACAAAGAACATGTTTAACGTAATTATTAATTAGAAAAATGAAAATTAAGAAACAATAGGTAACATATTTTACTTATTAAACTGGCAAAAATCAAGCGTCTTGGTAATATTAACTGCTGGAAAGGGTTTAGAATAATAGAAACTGTGGATTTGTAAACATGTTTAATTAATTTAGAAAACATATGCCACTATCTTGTAAAACCCTCATCCCCAGTGATACAGCCATTCCACTCCTAGATTACTGTCGTACAGAGAACCTTATATATGTACACCCACACATATAAGATTATTCATGCCAGCACTGTTTATTAGACCAAGACTTTGAAAACAACCTGAACATATATTAACACAGAATAGGGAAGTAAATATTTTGAAATAAACTATAAAGCCATATATAGTAACATGAACAATCATAGAAAAAAACACCAAATGAAAAAAGGAAGCCATAGAAGACTACATACTTTATATATTACTTTGTTATTTATATACATAGCTAATTTAGTGTATATTATAATCATATATATTTAAATTAAAATTTACTTGAAAATATTTACTTTTTAAATTATTGTATATTTAATGCACAAATCCATAATGTTCCATAAAGTTGTTATTCTGAAATATAATGTAGAAATTAATATTAACTGAAATTTTCAAAACCCTGAACATTTTCATTGTAATCTTACTTTTGTATTTTCTGAATAATCTATGCTTACACATAATTCAAAATAAATAGTAGTTATAAACCTGAGAATAATTAGTATTTCTTAATTGCATGTATTCTGATTCACATTTAGTTGTTCTTTATTTAAGCAGAATATATTTAGTATAATAACATATTTCTATATATTTTATTTTCTACTCAGAACAGACTTATAAACACATTGGCTAATCCTTATATATTTAACATGGCAAGATTTTATTAATAAAAACCCCTCAGGGATTTTTAATGAATTATTTCAACTGTGGAAGACATTCAACATTATCACCAAATTATAGGCACTAAAATTCCCATTTGCACATGGTTATAGACTTTTTAATGCCTCCCATATTTCTAAACTCTAAAAATATACAAAACTAACCTCCATTTGAGCAACTTTATATCTGATGAACAGAATGACTTAACATCCTAATGTAACATTCACAATTACTGGCAAAATATCGGCCAGATCTTGAGTTGATGCCAAACTCACAGTGATACTTAAGGCAAATAAATAAATAAACACATAGCAATATTCAAGAATAGTATGCGAAAATGTACCTAAACTTCCTCTAATAAATGCAAAGTATCAGCACGTGAAGAGCATGCATACAGCTGCTCTCGAAGGGTAACCATTACCATCACCAGTGTGTGGGACACCCGTCACGACGGTGCACACTGTCACGTCAGAGCCGAAGAAACCCTTTCTCTGTGCTTCATATTTCCATTATTTTTAAACTCCAATCTGTTTTATATAATCACTGACGGATGTCATAAGAAAGATACTAAATAAGATGTAAATTGTTCATTAAGTGAATCAAAATATAGAATAGCTCCTAAAGAAGTTGAGAGCTGTATACTATGTCTGTAAACCTAACAGCATTTTCTAACACAATACAGAAAAATGCACATGTTAGAACATCGAACTGGCCTCCATTATGCTCCGATTTCCATATCTCAGTTTGCACATAATCTGAATTAGGGAAACCATGCCTACAATCACAGAAAGCCATTGCTTCATTATTCAAGTCATAGAATGTGCAATAAAATGACAAAAATGGTTGAAAGAGATGAATCTAGAAGCTTGAATAGACTTTTATTGAGTGTCGCCTACATCATACTTCACACACACAAAAAAAATAATATTAACAATTAAGTATTATTTATATTCAGGTAAATAATCCCTTCATAGAAATAGCATCATCTCAACCATCTCATCAGTATCAATTCTAAATAGGCACTATGCTAGATATATTACATATATTATTTCATTAACTTGTGACAAAAGCCCTTACACACACATAATATTCCTCCCAGCTTATAGTGTTGGAGGCATAGAAGTTTAGTATTTGCTCGGGTTTGTACAAGTACTAAGGGGTAGACTTGGGTTTCAAATACAGATTAGGCTTCAAAGTAATTCATACTCTAATAAACAGCTTCTACCGAAGAACATGCCGCACTAGTTAACAGGTGCTATGCTGAAGGGAAGAGGGTTATGAAGTTAACTCATGCAAAGGTACATTATGAAAGCTCTACATCAAAACTAAAAAGTATTATTTTCCTCACTTATCAAAAGATATATATATATATACACACACACACACATATAGAGATATATCTATGCACATAGATAGATACACACACACACACACATATATATAATTTCTAAAGACCTAAAAGAAGTTAAGATAAATGGGAAAATCTATGAAAACTCATTCATAGCTTATTAGAAAGCAGTTATTTTAATAGCTATTGTATACTGATAGTATAAGCTATAAATTTTGAAAGGTCATTCTTAGATAATGTGTTATTGATTAACAAACGAAAGTAATTCACTAAAATAATGTAACTTAAATGATTAATTTAACTTAAAAGCTATTTAAAGGAAAACATTTCAACTTCAGCTAAATTTTTTTTCTTAAAATATGTTCTGAATAATTGTTGCTAAATCAGCTTTTGTCTAGGTAAGTAATCTAAAAGTTTTAGTATGTATAAGCTTTGTAATTGTTCTTTTAGGAAGATTTTTAAATTTTATTAAGTATGAAATATAAATATTTCCCAAAATATAACAGGTATTTGTTCTTTTATCCTTTAACAACATTTAAATATTTAAGTTATGGGCTATTTTTACAACTTTATTATATACATTGCAATGTTTATATAGCCTTCCCCACATGTCCTCTGTTACCATCTTTTTGGAGAAGAAATACCTATGTCTTATTGATAATATCTCTACAATACTTTAAAAATGTTTTCTAGCAGAAATATAAAAGGGGTAATGAGAACATAAATCCATTTACATGTAGAAGCATAATAACCTAGATAGGATCTTTTCATTTAGAAGAGCATGTCTATACGCTAACCAGAAAGATATTAAGAATTAAATTTAGTAGTAAAAGGATGGAAGGAGCAAGTTAGCAATCCCTTATCTTTCTTAATTTTCTCCCCACTTTCTTGACTTACTCTCAATAGTGGTGCATTTCTGCTTTTCCTGCATAATTACTGAGTACATAGTTCAGGACACAAGATGGGTGGTAGACTTTTAATATATATAGGTTGGAATGTATAGGAATCATGATTGTTACAAGCTCCAAATTTAAGTCTTCAAGGAGTCATTTAAACAACAGTTTTGAACTATAGTTAATGCCAATGATTTTCCTCCTCTATAGTGAATAATAAATCCTACATATAAATATTACCTTTTAAAACTATTCTGATCCACGATATTGAACTCTTCCATTCTGCTTCTCTTTAATATATTGGCACATTGAAGATTTCATATGTATAATCACCATTCAGTGTCTCACTAAAGGAGTAATTTTTTTCTCCTAACTGTGACTAATGTGATTATAAAATTATTCAGTTAATTGTGTAATTAGTTCCCTTAAACTAAAATATATTTCACAGATAGAGAAAATTGTGTTATAGTACAGAGTTATCTTTACAAAACTAACCCACTGATGCTTTCCCAGAGTTTACACAAAATTGTTTACCTTAATTCAAGACAAAATAATTTAAAACATAAGAATTAACTTTAAAGTATAGTCCCATATTAACTCAACCTTACAGAAGGGATTTACAATGTTATGGAAACACACAGAGGAATTGCTATTACATATCAGAAAGCCAGATGGCTCACAGACTCGAGAAGTAAAGATACATACAGTTGTCTAAAGAAGACCAGTTTATAGGGGCACATTTTGGGAAGAAATATTCAATGCCATACAGAGCAGACTATTAAAGAGAGTCCAGAATGCCCCTAACATAGACCATGGAAATGAGTTTTAGAAAGTCCCATACCCTCCACCAGATTCCCTAACTACAACCAAAACAATATTTAGCTTAAGTAAATATGTTCTGCAAATGAAACTTCAAGATGAGTTCCTCATGGCCTTAGAAACCCAGAAAAGCACTAGAAAAGATCAGAACTAAGCAATGCTTTTTAAAGATAAATAAAACTGACAAAGCTTTAGCAAGACTAAATAAAAAAGACTCAAGTAAACATATCGTATTTTGCCACGTCCCATGTAAAATGTTCACCCATGCTTATGGCCCAAACTTTCAGGAAAACAAATCTTCTTAATGTTTTAATTCAATTTTTAATTTATTTATATTTAGAAATAAAACCAATTATTGTATTCCGGGGTATTATTTTACATACAGACATCATTATAGCTTTCTAGAGTTGTACTTTTAATGCATAAGCATAAATAAAAGAATTACAAACATTTATATAGATATGGAATTAGTACTGTCCATGTATAATGCATATCCTTACTTTTCCCTCAAAAATTTGGGCAAGAAAGTACACATTATACATACCAAAATATGGTAACCTAACATGAAAAAGAAGATATAGATATTACAACTTAAAGCACAGAAATACACAGGGTCATAAGAGACTACTATGAATAATTATATGCCAACAAACTGGATAATATGGAAGTAACGGGTAGATTCCAAGAATCATGAAGAAACAGAAAATCTGAACAGATTAATATAAGCAGAATAAATAAGTAATCAACAACTTCCCAACACAGAAAAGGTCAGGACTAGATGGTTTCACTGGTGAATTCTACCCTATCTTTATAGATTTAATACCAATCCTTCTCAAAATCTTCTAAATAATTGAAGAAGATGGAACACTCCCAAATTCATTTTACAAGCCCAGCATTACCCTAATACAAAAATCATAATAGGGCACTGCAAAAAAACTATGAACCAATATCCTTGATGTACATAAATTCAAAAATTCTCAACAGAATGTTAGCAAACTGAATTCAACAATACACTAAAATCGTGTGCCATGATCAAATGGGATTTATCCCTGGGTTGTAAGGATGGTTCAACATAAGTAAATTGGTAAATGTGGTATCACAGTAATAAAATGAAATATAAATCATATGATCATCTCAATAGATGCAAGAAATGATTCGACAAAGTTCATCATCCTTTCATGATAAAAACCTTCAACAAATTGCATATTTAAGAAACAAACCTTAATATAATACAGGCCATATACAAGACACCCCCAGAGAACATCGTACTAAACAGTAAAAGGTTGGTAACTTTTCCTCTAAGCTCAGGAACAAGACAAGGGCGCCCGTCCCCAGCACCCACGCAGCACGGCACTGGCAGTCCCAGCCAGAGCACTTAAGCAAGATGAAGAAATGAAAGGCATCTCAACCAGAAAGGAAGAAGTAAAACTGTCTTTATTTACAGATGTTCTAATCGTACATATAGAAAATGCTAAAGATTCAACGAAAAACCTGT
This sequence comes from Carollia perspicillata, assembly GCA_004027735.1. Taxonomy (NCBI): domain Eukaryota; kingdom Metazoa; phylum Chordata; class Mammalia; order Chiroptera; family Phyllostomidae; genus Carollia; species Carollia perspicillata. The sequence goes on along the minus strand of PVKM010020305.1, from coordinate 3,797 downwards.
TGGAACTGAATCAACTAATTCAGTAAAGTTGCAGGATATGAAATCAACATAAAGAAATCAGTTGTGTCTATGTACTAACAACAAAATACCTGAAAAAATAAAGAAGGGGATCCTGTTCTCAACAGCATCAAAAACAATAAATTACTTTAGAGATAAATTTAACCAAAAGTGAAAAATCTGTATAATGAGAACTACAAAGACATTGATGAAAGACAAAAAAGAAGACACAAACGGAAAAATATTCCCATTCTCATGAATCAGAAGAATTAGTTCTGTTAAAATGTCCACACTGCCAAAGCCATGTGGAGGAGTGACTATCTATGATGTGACCGCTGCCTGACCTGTGCAAGACCTGCCAGCTAGATTCTGGCCTGACCAAGGACTGCTTCCGTGAAACCCCTCAGAGATCGTCTGACCCACCCCTCCCTTACGCCCCACAGCAAGGTTTGTGCTGGTTCCTGGAACAAGCTGCTGCCCTTCCCTGGGAAAGCACAAAAGGCATCTTCCCCGTCTCTGAGGCAGGCCATGCCCCAGTACCCCACCCATCCCACCCTGTTCTATGTAACACCTGTGCACCTACCATGTAGCATGGAGGAGGATATCCATGTCATCTTGCTGCTGCCCGAGACACACCTCATAAATTCCCTTAATACACTCCTAATGTAATGATGGAGTTGTGAGACCCTTTCTATAGTCTCTTGGCCCAGTGAAATGTTACATAACACATATACAGATTCAGTGCAATCTCTATCAAAACTCCAATGACATTTTTCACAGAAAAGGAAAAAAATCCTAAAATCTGTAGTGAACCACAAAACACTCTAAATAGCCTAAGCAATCCTGAGAAAGAAGAATAAAGGTAGAGGTACCACTTTACTGGTTTCAAACCATACTACAGAGCTACAGTAACCAAAACAATAAGAACATAAAAATAAGCACACAGACAAATAGAACAGAATAGACAATCTGGAAACGAACTTCTACATATACAGTCAACAGATATTTGACAAGAGTCAAGAATACTCTATGGGTCAATAAATGATATTGGAAAAATTGGATAACCACATGCAGGAAAATGAAATTGAGTCCCTATCTCATACCATCTTCAAAAAATCAACTAGACATGGATTACAGTCTTAGACATAAGACCTCAAACTATAAGACCTCTAAAGAAAATAGGGGGAAAGCCCCATATCTCTAGTTTTATCAATGATTTTTTTAGTATGATACCAAAAGCACAAGCAACAAAAGAAAAAATCAACAATTGGGACTACATTAAACTAAAATTCTTCTGCACAGCAAAAGAGTCAACAAAATGAATGGGAGAAAATATATGCAAACAACATATTTGATAAGGGGTAAATATCTGAATATATATATACATACATACATACATATATATATCCTCATAAGCTCAATAACAAAAAAAATAGACAATCTAGTTAAAATACAGGCAGAGAAACTGAATATATGTCCAAAAAAATAAGACATACAAATGGCCAACAGGTGCACGAAAGAATGCTCCACATAAGCTACTATACAATCCAGCAATCCCACTGCCAGATATATTTCAAAAGGACATAAAAACAGGATCTTGAAGAAATATCTGCACTCTTAAGTTCACTGCAGGATTAGTCACAGTATCCAAGACATGAAAACAACCTAGGAATCTGTCGATGGATGCGCGCGCAAACAAGGTGTGGAACGCGCACATCCACGATGGAATGGAGCATTATGCGGCCACGAGAAAAGACATCCTGCTGTTTCAGATGACACAAATGGACCTTTATGGCATTATGCGAAGTGAAGTGAAGTCAGAAAGATAAAGGATAGTGTATGATATCACTTACATGTGGAGCCTAAGCAAACCAAACTCAGAGACAGAGAGGAGAGTGGTGGTTACCAGGGGCACAGGTGTGGGGGAATCAGGGAGGTATTGGCCAAAGTGTACGAACTTGCTGGGAAAAAAATTTTTAAGTATTAGTAAAAGTGGTAAATCGGTGTAAGAAAAAGGATTCCCTATTTTTTCACTTTAGTTCTTTTGTAAGGCCTGAATTTCCCTATCATGCTATAGTTATTATATTAAGTATTTTAATGTAACACCAAAAATAATATACTATGCAGAAATATATATTTGTCCTATATTTAGTACATTTTTATCACATGGCCTCACTAACGTAAGGTCTCACAAACCCTAAGCACTCAGGGTGAATTGAAAAGTCATTTCTAAGTATGACTTTGCGCCTGAAAGAGAACACTCATGCCATTAGAAGATAAAAATGTTCCTGATGCAAACACCATCAGCGCACGTATATCCTTAACTCTATCATTTCCTTTACTGTTCTGAATGCTTTCTTTGCTCCCTGAACTGGTAACCTCTGTGCAGATAAACACACATTACCCACATCAGAACAAGCACTCTGTACTGGCAGCAACAGGCACCCACCACCACTGCTTATGTGGTGGAGACTCAGACTGAAGGCAGGTGAAGGAGAGGGGAGGTGTCACGGTGGCGAAAAGAACAGATCTGCCCTGACAGAGGATTGCAGGCATGCGGGGGAAGCTGGAAGCAGCCTGACAAGAAAAGTGGGTCTACCACAAATACCATAAATCCGTAAATTAAGAGTGATAATGAAGGAACAGTAAAATATTAATCTGAATACCACACACACACACAAAAAGGATAACCAGCCCTGGCCTGGTGGCTCAATCCGTTGGCGCGTCATCCTGTACACCAAACAGCTGCGGGATCGACCCCCAGACAGGAGACAGCTGATGCATGTGTCTCTCTCACATCAATGGTTTTCCCTCCCCACCCCCTCCCCTCTATTTTTGGCATACTGGACAACGCTCCAACCAACTGAGCCACAACAGCCAGGGCCTGACCACTCACTTTTAATATAAAATTTTCTTTAATTATTATAGAAGATTTTAACTATCAGCTTGATTGATTGCAAAGCAAAGGCACTCAGATCAGATACAAGGAGATTCTTAAATGGGACTTAATTCTTTCCATTTTACTTTTAAAGAAGACTAAAAAAAGTTTGAAGTTATACTATGAAAAAATACATAAGAAGGGTTTTCAGGAACAACTATAAGAAACACATGGACAAAACCAAGAGGGGGTGGGATCATGGGAGGGAGGAGGGGATGGCTGGGGTTGGGGGAGTGGTGGTGGGGAAATGCAGACAAGTGGAGTCGAACAACAATAAAAAATAAAAATAACAAATAAACATATAAATAAGAAATGATCTGGGAGCTGCTTCTTTCGGACAGAGGTAATTTTAAGCAGAAAAGCAAGCAGGTGAGCGGACGTGGCCAGGCTTAAGTTGGGCTGCGTGGCAGAAGGGTTCGCTGAGCTGTCTCCGCCACTAAACAGGTGCGTCCCTCAAGTAGCTACGTAACACCCGAGGACATCCACTTTCTACCTCTACACCGAGGGGCTCGTAGCATGTAAGCTCTAAACAACTTTCATAGTAAAATACTGATTCCCTATGTGGTCCATGGATCTGAAGATCTGAGAGTTAAGTATAAATTAATGGCAGCAAAAACAAGTAGCATACCTTTGTATTATCCTTCGTCCTTGTCTTACATTTGGTTTGTTCCCTGGCTTCACGAAGAAAACCTTTCTGAGTAGGATCTTCTGGTTCACAGTCATTTTCAGAGCCAGAAACGACTACAAGACAATACATTTATTCTTATTATGGGAGCCAAAGTCATGATACATTTATTTTTAACTAATAATATTACAGCCATACCAAAATGTTTTGAGTGAAGTCTCAAATTCATTACCCAAA
>PVKM010020304.1:0-23467 GCA_004027735.1 Carollia perspicillata | reverse complement strand
CACCAATTGAAAACACCTATGGGGATTGAGGAGCAAGGAGTGACTTGGAGGGAGTTTGTTGGAGAGACCCACTGGGCTCTAGAACATAAATCTATCCACTGGGTATCAGTGCCAGAAGGGCCTATTTGCTTGGGGGAACGGGTGGAGTGGTCTGAGATTCAACAGAGAGTGGAATGAGGGCCATTGATGCCTCTCAGACCCACCCCCGAGAACAACATCACAACTCAGGGACTGGGATGCTCTATCCTGGTAACACCTAAGGTTCCACCCCTCATACATAACAAGTGCGACAAGACAAAACAAAAAACAAAAAATAAGAAATGGCCCAAGGAGAAGAACAGAGCAAAATTCCAGAGCTAATATAACTAAGTAACCAAGAGATAGCCAAACTATCACATGCACAGTTCAAAACACTGGTGATCAGGAATCTCACAGAATTGGTTGATTTGGGTCACAAATTAGATGAACAAATGAAGGCGGTGAAAGGTGAAATGAAAGAAAATGCACAGGGAGCCAATAGTGATGGGAAAGATACTGGGACTGAAATCAATGGAGTGGACCAGAAGGAAGAAAGAAACGACAAAACAGAAAAGAATGCAAAAACAAGAATTGAAGAAAATGAGGAGAGGCTTAGGAACCTGCAGGACATCATTTAACATTCCAGTGTCCGTATTATAGGGGTACCAGAAGGGCAAGAGGAAGAGAACAAATGGAAAAGTTATTTGAACAAATAATAAAGGAGAACTTCCCCAATCTGGCAAAGGAAATAGACTTCCAGGAAATCCGGGAAGCTCAGAGAGTCCCAAAGAAGTTGTACCCAAGGAGGAACCCACCAAGGCACAACATAATTACAACCCAAGATAAAAATGAAGGAGAGAATCCTAGAAGCAGCAAGAGATAAAGAGCCAGTATCTATAAAGGAGTTTCTATCAGACCGTTGGCTGATTTCTCAAGAGACCCTGCAGGAAGAAGGGGCTGGAAAGAAGTATTCCAAGTCATGAAAGGCAAAGACCTACATCCAAGATAGCTCTATCCAGCAAAATTTTCATTTAGAATGGAAGGGCAGATAAAGAGCATCTCAGATAAGGCCAATTTAAAGGAGTTCATCATCACCAAGCCTTTTTTATATGAAACATTAAAGGGACTTATCTAAGAAAAAGAAGATAAAAACAAGTGTAGTGCAATGACAGCAAACTCACAGTTATCAACAACCACACCTAAAACAAAGAAGAAACAAACTCAGCAAAGAACCAAAACAAGAACAAAACCACAGAAATAGAGATCACATGGAGGGTTAGCAACAGGGGAGGGGGAGGAGGAAGAGAGGAGGAAAATGTACAGAGAATAAGTAGCATAGATGGTAGGTAGAAAATAGGGGGAGGGCAAGAGTAGTGTGGAAAATGTAGAAGCTAAAGAGCCAATGACACATGGACATGAAGTAAAGGGGTGGATTGTGGGTGGGAGAGGGTGTGCAGGGTGGAGGGGAATGAAGGGGGGAAATAGGACAACTGTAAAGCATAATCAATAAACTATAATTAAAAAAGAAAGTATAAAGGCAAATCACAGATAAGAAGAAAATATTCACAATACAAGTACAGGATTAATTATGATATATTACAAGTTCAATTCCGGACCACTGCAGTAAAGCAAGTGTTGCAATAAAGCAAGTCCTAACCTTTTTTGCTGGTGGAGGATCTTCAATTTGTAAAAACACAACACCAAATATGCACAATAAATCAAAGTGCAATAAAATGAAGTATGCCTATATCTGTCAAAGGTCTCATCTACATTTTATAAATAACTCTGGCAAATAAACTAATAAAAGATTAAAAATTTTTAACAGGACAAAGATTTAAATAGACACCACAGAAGATATTCAAGTGGACAGTAAGCATATGGAAAGTTGCTCAAAGCATTACTTATTAGAGACATGCAAATTAAAACCACAATGAGTTATCACTACATACCTGTTACAATAGCTAAAATTTGGAAGACTGATAATAGAAAATGTTGGCAAGAATGTGAAGCCAATAAAACCCCCTTTTCTTGCTACTGGGAATGTAAAATGGTATAACTATTTGTACAACTGGCAGTACCTAGTAAGGTGAAACACACACCTACCCTGTCAACCAGAAACCCCAAACCTAGTCAGACACCACACACACCCAAATTCATATGTCCACACAAAGTTTTATACAAAAATGTTCATAGCTGCTTTATTCATAACAGTCAAAACACTTCACTTATTGAAAAACAACCCAAATAAAGATCAAGAAGAAAGTACATAAAGGTAAGCTGTGATTTCTTTACACAATGAAATACAACTCAGTAACAAAAAATAATAGATGATTGATACCATGCAATAACTTGAGTGACTCTTTACTTTTCAAAGATTTTTAAAATTTATTTTAAGAGAGAGGGGAAGGGAAGGAGAGAGGGAGAGAGAGAAACATCAATGTGTGGTTGCCTCTCCCACACCCTCTACTGAGGACCTTGCCCACAACCCAGGCATGTGCCCTGACTGGGAATCGAACTATCGACCCTTTGGTTCACAGTCCGGCATTCAAACCATTGAATCACACCCACCAGGGCAACCTGAGTGACTCTTGAGAGAAATAAGAAATTAGTCTGGCAGAGTACACCAAGAGCACACTAAGGAGAGTGTAGAATGCTGAGCTCAAAGGCAGTTTGTCAGCCAATGAGTAAGCTCTAAGAGTCTTTGAATAACAGAATGACATTAATTGATTCATTCAAAAAATACCAAGAAACTATGTGTCTGGAATTGTTCTAGGGACTGCACTACACAAAACAAAGCCTCTTGTCCTCACTGAGCTTTTACTCCAATTGGGGGAACACAGGCAATAAATAAAACAAGAAACTTATGTAATATTTTAGAAAATAATAGGGGCTATACAAAACAAGGGAAGGGCCGCAGGTTGTGGGTTGTGTGTTTAAATTGGATGTAGACTGGATGTCCTTGTGAGGTGGCCTACTGAGGCAAGTCTTGAAAGACTATGGTCAGAGCTGTGCTGTTAGCATCAATGACCAATGGCACAACCAGTGAACATATCACTCCCCGCAGGCAACGCATTATTACCCTGGACCTCAATCAACTGCTTCACCATAAGCACTGGCTCTAGTGAAGGAAATCTTGCATGTAGTGACAAGTTAGAGAATCCAGAAGACCTTATATGCTTTTTATAAAATCACACGTGACAGAATGAAGGTCCCCACACACACACACATATTTCTGGTCTTTTTTAATGATTTTTTAAAAATATTTTTTATTGATTATGCTTTTATAGTTTTCCCATTTCCCTCCTTCATTCCCCTCCACCCTGCACACCCCCTCCCACCCACACTCCCCCCTTTTAGTTCATGTCCATGTGTCATAAGTTCTTTAGCTTCTACATTTCCCACACTACTCTTGTCCTCTCCCTATCTATTTTCTCCCCACCATCTATGCTACTTGTTCTCTATACCTTCTCCCACTCCTCCCACTTCCCTGTTGCCAACCTTCCACATGATCTCCATTTCTGTGCCTCTGCTCCTGTTTAGGTGTCTGCTTAGTCTGCTTTTGTTTTTGGTGTAGATGTTAATAACTGTCAGTTTGCTGTCCTTTCACTGTTCATATTTTTTTAATCTTCTTTTTCTTAGATAAGTCCCTTTAACATTTCATATAATAAGGGCTTGGTGATGATAAACTTCTTGAAGTTGACCTTATCTGAGAAGTGGTTTATCTGCCCTTCCATTCTAAATGAAAGCTTTGCTGGAGAGAGCCAACTTGGATGGAGATCCTTGCATTTCATGACTTGGAATATGTCTTTTGAGACCCTTCTTGCCTGTAAGGTGTCTTTTGAGAAATCAGCTGACATTCTGATGGGAACTCCTTGGTAGATAACTGGCCCCTTATCTTTCCTGCTTCTAGAATCCCCTCCTTCATTTTAAACTTGGCTAATGTAATTATGATATGCGTTCCTCTTTTGTTTCACCTTCTCTAGGACTCTCTGAGGTTCCTGGACTTCCTGGAAGTCTATACCCTTTGCCAGACTGGGGATGTTCTCCTTCATTATTTCTTCAAATAAGTTTTCCACTTGTTGTTCTTCCTCCTCCCCTTCTGGTACTCCTATAATTCGGATGTTGGAATGTTTAAAGATGTCCTGGAGGTTCCTAAGCCTTTCCTCATTTTTTTGAATTCTTGTTTCTTCATTCTTTTCTGTTTGGTTGTTTCTTTCTTTCTTCTGGTCCACTCCATTGATTTCAGTCTCAGTTTTCTTTGCATCGCTATTGGTTCCCTTTCCATTTTCCTTCATTTCACCTAGCATCACCTTCATTTGTTCATCTAATTTGTGACCAAAATCAACCAATTCTGTGAGCTTCCTGATCACCAGTGTTTGAACTGTGCAACTGATAAGTTGGTTATCTCTTGGTCTCTTAAAGGTATTGGCTCTGGGGCTTTGAGCTGTTGTGTTTGAGTCATTTTTGGTCAGGTGGCACCTGTTTTGTATGAGTGGGGAGCTTTAGGTGTTTACCAGGGTGGTGCAACCCATGTCGCTGGGCTGTGATGGTGTCTGTGGGGGTGGGGTCAGAGAGGGAACAATGGTGCCTGTTCTGTGTTCTCTCTTGAAATTGTGTCCCCTCTGCTGCCTCCACAAGAAAACTGGGACCCCCTGTTGGCGCTGGGTCCCAGTTATGCAGGCCTATACATGCTCCAGGACCCTGTGGATCTCCACAACGACCTCTCCTGTGAGGCTGGGAGTCTCTCCCGGCACCTTTTCAATAGACGTTTTTAGGCTTTATTTCCTGTCACTGGGGCACTGGGCTGTGCTGTCCATCTCACTGCCTGCTCTTGCCTGGTTTATCTGAGCGTGAAGGTGTCTCCACCATCTGCCAACCGCCCTGCGTACTCTGCTCATCTCCTCCCTGTGTCTGGGTCTGGAAGCTCCACACCACCTATGCTCCCTGGTGATCCCGTGTCTGCCAGCCACTGCCTTTTCTTGCAGCATTCCATTTCTGCCGACTCCGACTCCGCCCCTCTTACCAGTCTGGTTGAATGGTTGTCGGACTTACGTAGTTCGATTTTCTGTCTGTTCTGGTTGTGTTATTGTTTGTAAATCTTTCTTATCCTTAATCTTGATTGTGCAAGCAGGTACAGTATTTCCACCTACGCCTCCATCTTGGCCAGAAGTCGATTTCTGGTCTTTAAATAGCCCAGCACAAGCTATTCTAGGTTCCATTAATTTTCAAATCAGCTCTCAGAAAGGAATCTAATTAACTCTTTTGTAAAGGAACTGACTGAGCTCCTCATGTGTGGCTACTTTTACTCCAGACACAATCACATAGCATTTATGATGTTTTTAGCCAAAGGCGGTGGGGGATCTGTGGAGAAACTCAAGCCTCAGTGAAGAAGCAACTAAGCTATGTTTTGGATCAGGACATCTCATGAGAAGTTTATCAAATCATACCAAAAAGGCAGAAACCAAGCTTCTTGTCAAGTGACATTACAATCACTGCGCCTGTCGCTATATTTATGTGTGTGCACACATTGATGCCTGCTTGCTTACCCACTTCTGGGAGGCATGTTAGCTAATACTCCATAATAACAGTGCTTTATTTGCTGATTTACACTTAGAGCTTCCCTGTGTTCTCCAGTGACTTAATGGATCTCAAAGCCTTACCTTAATCCCACTACACTTAAGTTACAAATGGAGAAAAACAATGAACTATCGTAAACTCTCTTAGGAATGCAACTGCAAAGAAGACCTTGGGGGTTCATTAAAAGTCTACTTTTCTCTAGGAGCCTTAGAGAATTCTTGCCTGCATGATGCAACACCAGGAAAACTTCCTCTGAGTTGATGTCACTTCAGAGACCACCACCGTGAAAACTGGATTTCAAATGCTTTTCGCCCATGATTTCTCCAGGATCAAGGTCACTGATGACTTGCCTTAATATAAGTGGGAAGAGGTACAGAGAGAGATATTTTTGACCATATTCATTATGGTAGAAAACCTGAATCTCTGCTTAATGATTGCTTTAGTTATTTCTAGCTGATATCTAATGGATATTTATATTTTATCATGTGTAATGTAAGTGCATGTTCGATACTTACACATGTGTACAGTGTCTTTACATGTATGTCTTGGAGTCCATCAAATGGCACTAGTATAACCTGCAGTGAGTTGTTCATCACTGTCCACCAGAGGAACACAAGAACACACGTTATTCCAGGAAGAAGATGCATGGAGACTGGCTGGACAGAAAAGGTGGCAGCAGAGAGATCTTTACTTAAAGTGGTTTTATACCTAAGAAAGTGGATAAACTAAGGTGATTAAATAAGAGTCAGATGGGATAGTATTCTTTTTAATCCTGGTCTGCACACAGTCCCCTCAATGGAGAACGCTCAACACCCTCTACCTTGACCTCTTTGTTCTGCCTTCCCCCTCCCTCCTTATAAAACTTCTGCCTGTACTTCACCAGCATCTGTTTCACAAATTTGGCTTTTGTTGCAGCAGGCAGCTGGACCTGGGTTCAGGAACAGTTGTGGACACAAACATCTCACATTCCTTCATGAGCTCCGATAATTAATTTGGCTTAAAGTTCCCAAGTATTTGTTCTTGGCCCAGCTTAATGGACTTTTATCTTAGAAATCCATGGCTTGGTACTCAGAGGCACAAGGAGACCACTGTCCAAATTTCTGGAGTTCTTTGTGTGGTTTCTATATGCTTCTCTACATGTTTCAGCTACTTCGGACTCCAAAAACTCTGGACTGCTTCTTCTCAACTGCCCAAAATGCTATGCTGTGCTTGCATATACATTCCTTGGAACATGATCTAGAAAGTATGTCCAGACAAAAAATGTCAGGGTGAATACAGGGTTCATCTCATTTATTCTTCTCTTATCATAGATCATAAATCAGCAACACCTATTGTCAAATGTCTGAAAACAATTATTTTATATACTTTGTTCAGTATTCTAATTGCTTATTTGGGATGGCTTACGCCAGAGAACACAATTCAGTTGACAGCATATGCCCACAAATTAGTGAATACTATTATATTATTTCAAAACAATGAAGCTTAAAGACTGAGCTAAAAGACTTTTTGAAAATGATACAAGGCCCTACCTGGGTAGCTCAATTGGTTAGAAATTTGTCCCTGATACACTGAGGTTGAGGATGACAGCTCCCATCAGGGCACATGAAAAATTACCTAGTCAATGCATCAATAGGCAGAACAATAAAATCCACATACACACCCCCTGAGCCCCGACCCCAGCCCTGACACCCTGCCCTCAAATCCTGAGACAATACAAGCTCTTTGAAAATCACAGAAGGTACTTTTCTAGGAATTTACAAGATGCCTCTAGAGTTCATATGGAAATTCAGAGGTCCTAAAGCAGCCAAACCAACTGTGAAGGAGGTGAGTGAAAATCAAGGACTTACACAAACTGATTTTGAAAATTATTATAAAGCTACAGTAATCAAAACTGCATGGCACAGGCATCAAGCTAGACAAGTAGATGAAAACAAACACACACAAATAGAATCAACCGGTTTTTAACACTGGTAAAAAAACAATTAGTAGATATTTATGTGCAAATATACACATACCCAAAACCCTACTTTGACGCACATACAAAAATTAACTCATAAATATTACACAGTGTTTTTCTGGCTGCAGCAAAAATAATGAAGAATGTTTGAAGTAGGACATAGCACTAGCTATGAAAGGCAAAGTTAATAAGTCAAACTTCATTTAAATTTAAAATATTGGCTATCAAAAGATATCACTTAGGATAAGTAAGGCATAGTCCGGAGAAGATAGGGAGAGGAAGATGACTGTGTAGGTATGCATGTACTATCCACAGATACACATATATCATCCCTACATGCACAAACACAAACATGTACATGTATATGGCCTTACATGTGCATTTTAAAATTCCTCAATACAATAGGAAAACAACTAACTATCCCATTTTTTAAATGAGGAAGTGACTTGAATAATTACTTCAAAGAAGATATCCAAATAGCCAGTAAATATGTAAAAAGGTGTCCAACATCATTACTTATCAGGAAATCAAGTTAAACAAAACAGCATTCCACTGTCCATATCAGAATACAAATACGTTTTTTGCATATGGGATAAAATAGGGATAAAATGAAAATAACAAGGGTTAACAAGGTTGTAGAGCAATTAGAATCCTCAAACATGGATGATAGCAATGCAAATTGAATCAAACACTAGAAAACAGTTTGGCAGTGTTGTTTATAGAAGCTGCACATTAACCTATGCTATTATCCAGCAGATCCACATATAAGTATAATCCAAAAGAACTGTTTGCTTATTCAATCAAAAACCACATTCTAAATGTTTCTAAAGGCTTTGTCAATAATAGGCACAATCTTGAAACTATCTAACTTTATCAACAGGCTCAATAACTGTATATTCACATGATGGAATACTACACAGCACTATAACATAATCTACCCGTGTATCCAGCAACATAGATGTACATCACAGGCTTTATGATGAAAAAAAGAAGCCAGAAACAATTGAGTACCCATTTAAATGAAGTTCAAATACAGAAAACACTCTACAATGATAAAAGTCAGAACAGTGGATAGCTGTGGGGGATGGGGTGGAGGGAAGGTTGTATTCATTGGAAAGATGCAAGAGGAAACTTTCTAAAGTGGATGGAAATGTTGTACATCTTGATCTAGGTTGTGGTTACATATTCATGTGCAAAAGTTTAATGAGCTATACGCTTAAGATTTGTGCACTTTGCTCTATGAAAGTTAGGGCACAACATTTTCAGAAGGAGGTTTCTGTATTCTTTCATTACCTACACTGAACAGCATATTGACTACACCATCCCCATCTCCTAAATTCAAGGTTCCCTAAATTCAGGCACCCACAGGGTCCGGCACAAAAAATACCCCTTTGATTCCATAAAAATCTTTTATTACAAAATAATAACCATGTAATTCTGTAACATAACAATATCACACTCGAGCACACCCTATGACACTTTAGGTGAAATGTTGAACTTGGTGTCCATGTCCTGTGAGACATTCATGTATCCTGCCTACTACACTCAATGGCACAACTTCTGCTGGACCCTGTACTTCATCTCATCTCAATCCTCCCTTTAGAAGCTTATTCTTTTTGGGGGGCAGTGTTGTACAGAATCAAAAGTCAGAACTCAAAAGTTCTTCAAATTTCCCCTACATCCAAACAGAATGGACTTCCCTGAGGAACAGCTCAGTAAGTCAAACTATTTCCCCCAGCACTTCATTTGTCATTGCTTCTCAAAGAAATTTTATCAATAATAGTGAGTTTAGACAAAAATTGTTCTTCTGGGTTTTAATATGAAGCTCTATTTCCCATTTCATAATATAGTGGCTTTATGAACTTATCCTGAGATCACCATTTCTTACCCATATGCCTCTATTATTAGAATATTGGGGTTATCTGCAATGCCTGAAAATTCCATAGCAATTGTCTCTCCTAATAAGCAGCAGCTTGGTGCTGCCTGGCAGATGAACAGGGACCCAGGGCCAGCTAGTGCTCTGTTCCATCCTCTAGACCAGTGTCATCCAATGGAAATACAGTGCAAGCCACCTATAAATTCTAAACTTTCTAGCAGATGATTTAAAAATAAATGTATAGATTCATTTTAATGACATTTTATTTAACACAATATATCCAAAATGTTATCATTGCAACATGTAATCAAGTGAAAAAGTATCCATGAGATTATTTTTCATATTCTTCAAAGATTGGCTGTGTACATCACACTTACTTTGCCCACTTACAGTATGTCTCAATTTGGATGTCCACATTTTAGTTGCTCAACACCATACCTGACTAGTAACTACCAGATGAGATAGCACAGCTGCCAGTGACCTTGGACCATAACCAAGAGAACCCTTGAAATGAGACTGCAAATTCTGTCTCAGCCTTGAAATAATAATACACCTCCACTCAGCATCTTTCTGCCCTATAAAATTCCATTTGTCTCCCCTGGAACTCCTAATTCACTAACCCACATACCCAGTGCTCCACTCACCAAGTCAATGGTCACCATACTTTCCTTCTGGTAAACTTAACACACTACCCATTTACACACTGAAAAATTCATCAGACACTGATCTTGTCATTTTGCCAAGACCAACTCAACAAAGTTTTCACCTCCTATTCTCTTGCAAAATGGGATCTCGTAAAATTATATTGTGCAAGTAGCATGAAATTATTGTCAATGCATTTTTAATTTAGATGTACTAGGTCAACTAACATATGAAATGACATCTTCCAGGAAAAAGATGAGGCAAGAACACACGGCATAAAGGAAAACAGTGTGAATTGAGATTCAAGGTGGGATGTCAGTCCTGGCTCTGCCAATAGGTACTTTTATGTTTTTGGACTACATGAAATGATCCTGAAGCCCCATTCGATATTGCATACTGTATAATCACAAAGACTATTTTCATAAAATAAAGATGGAAGAGTTGGGGTGATGATGAGAGAGAATAAATCCATTTAGGAAAGAGTTAAAATCTCCTTTAAATATAGAATAGAAAAGTATGAAGGTTGAATTCCTTATTGATGATGATGATCAAATAATAAAAACACTCTAATGGAAAAATTCTAATCCCATTTCTCAACTTCCAATATTTTTCAAGAGAAAGTTATTTTGCCCAAGATTTTCTGCATGGCCAATTTTACGTCCTTGTTCCTCAGGCTGTAGATTAGTGGGTTCAACATGGGCACCACAATGGTATAGAACAGAGTACCTACTTTCCCCTGGTCAAGAGGTATAATAGAAGGTGGTTTCAGATACATAAAAGCTCCTGAACCAAAGAAAAGGAAAACTGCAATTATGTGAGAACCACAGGTGCTAAAGGCTTTGGACTTGCCCTCAGTAGAACTAATGTGGAAAATGCTAGAAAGAATGAAGCCATAAGACAGAAAAATGGCCACAATGGGCACCCCAATGTCAATGCCCACAACAATAAAGACCACCAGAGTATTGATGTAAGAGCTATTGCAGGAGAGCTCAAGGAGAGGAAGGATGTCACACATATAATGATTGACAAGGTTGTCTGCACAAAAGGTCAGAAATAGTATATTACCTGTATGAGCTATAGCTCCCAAAAACCCCATCCCAAAAACACACAGCAAAAGAAATAAACAGACCTGAGGAGACATGGTGACCGTGTACAACAGTGGTTTACAGATGGCCACATAGCGGTCATATGCCATTGCTGACAGGATAAATGATTCAGAAACGACAAAAAAACAGAAGAAAAAGAGCTGAGTCATACACCCTGTGTAGGTGATAATGTTCTTGTCTGAGACAAAACTCACCAGCATTTTGGGGATGATGGTAGAAGAGTAACTGAAGTCAATGAAGGACAAGTTGAAGAGGAAAAAGTACATGGGAGTGTGCAGGTGGGAGTTCAGCCCAATCAGTATTATCAAGCCCAGGTTGCCTGCCAAAGAGACCATATAGAAGCCTAGAAACAGGAAGAAGAGAGGGAGCTGGAGTCCAGGCTGGTCCATTAAGCCTGCGAGGATAAACTCTGTCACAGAAGTGTTATCTGCAGCCATCATCCTCTGGGAGGCTCTGGGAGGCTCTGGGAGGGAATAAGAAAGGAACTGTTTACACAGAGAGAGGAAAACAACCCATTCTTCAGAGTGGTGTTAAACAGGAAGGTGTGGAACGTAGAGTTGGGATAACATCTCCTTGTTCCCGCATCTCTGTTTCTATGGTCCCAATGTGGCTTCAATCATCCTAGTAAATGTTGGTGGGTGAAGTTTGCCTCCAGAGTAAGGGCTCATCCAACTGAGGAGAAGGTCCACAGAGCTCAGCCAGGATGACCCTGCAACCTTGCAGTGATCCTCTTCTGGTACTGCCTGCCCTCTACAGCCCTGGACCAAGTTTTGTGTTACCTGGGCCCTTCTCAGGAGTGCTGCTGATAATCAGAAGCCCCTTGTCCTAGACCTTCCACCTTTGTTCAGTGCTGGTCAGAACAGGAATATGAGGCCATGTTGCCCTGAGTCTTTAGCAGGAATCGCTTGGAAATATTATGTGAAAATTACACTAGAGCAATACGGTAAAGTTATTAACTAAACCTAAGAAAAGAGAAACATTTGCTGAGCAATAACTATGCTAATAGCACTGTTCTAAGTGCTCTGAAGAATTTGATGAAACCCATTGAACAGGTGAGGACACTGGACCCAAGTCCTAGTCCTTCTAAGTGCCAGCAGAAGGGGAACTCATGCTGCCTGACTCTGGGGTTTGAGTTTCGTACCCTAACCACTCTACTAGAGCACAGACAAGGTCAGGCAGGCACTCACCCTAATTCTGCCTGCAGTCACACTGCTGGACTATACTGGCTCCCACCCATCTCTGTCATGGACACTCAGATGGCCCTGGTGACAAGACAGGGACAACTCAGAGCTCAGACTGCTCTGCTTCTGCCTCTCTCCTTTAAAGTTCAAACCTTTAGTTTGTCCTGGTCTTCCTGTTGACCTGAAGAACATAGTCTCTGACGTAATTTTTCCTGAGTCCCCAGTCCAGCTTCCAGTGATGGGAGACTACCTTTATAATGCCCAAACAGTGTTACTCTGGATTAGGGACCACAGTGACCTAGATACAGGGGCTCCCTCAGGATCCCTGATCCCTAAGGAAGAAGAAATATTTGTTTATGCTCTTGATAGTTCTTGATGGGGCTTTTAATGGCCTTTTGTTTCATTTAGGTTACATCTTTTTAAGTACAATTCAGAACAAAGCAGTTGGAAAAATTATTCTTGTACTGAGTGCTTACTGTATACCGACTGATGTATCTGACCCAGCATCCTCATCTGAAGATCCACAGCAACTCATACATAATTTCATCCTGTTTATTCTTCAGAACAACTTTGTAGGGTAGGCCTATTCATCTCCACTAATAATACATGAATGAAACATGAAAGTGCACTGAAGGAAAGGAAAGCTAGGGAGAGAGACAGCACACAGGGGAGAGTCCCTGAAAGGGCAAGTGTTAGAGATTTCACTTTAAATACCAGAATCTGAAAGTTGAACAATGACTTGAGAGAGACCTAGAAAGCCTTTGCTTCATAACACCAGTTACTCTAATGAAACATGGTGTCATGGGTTAATGCAGCAGCTTCCCCGGCATCAGGGTTTTGTCCCAAACTTTTACACAGTACTCCAGCCCAAATTACTACTGTGGGGAAGGGAATTCTGATCAAATAACAGATAGAGGCAAGAGACCTTGCTGAGGTTATAGATAACCACAAGTCACACAGCGTAGTTTTTTGGCTGAAACTGATGTAAAGATGAATAAAATTTTATGTGGCAATTTGTGTTCAACACACTTTGCCACGGGCATTTACATAGTGAGGATGGCAAATTTTCTATTAAAAAAAATCTCTATTTGGGGAAGTTTAAGGTTTGGTTAGCTGATGAGTTATGTATGTTTTTGGTCAGAGTTAAGGTCTGAAGTTCTTTGGGAGAAATTGTGACATCAAAACACAAAGTCAGAACCCATCATCTTCAAGGCAAGTCCAACTGAAACCACTGCACACGGGCCTATGTGTGTGTCTGAGTGTGTACACATACAGCAGTGAGGACTTGCCCTCCCCCCACTAAAGCTCAGCAGTGATGGTGTCTCATCTGCCTGTTTGCATTGAGAATTGTCCACTGCCCAGATGACACTAATGAATCCCAGTGCCTGTTCTCCATCCCACTGCATACGTTGAAGAAATAGAGGAAAACAATCCATTACCAAGAAACTAAAGTAAGCACCACAAGGATGTTCTCCTTAGGACCCAAGGTCAAAGAAGACCTTGGGGACTCATTAAAATGTTCAGTTTCCTTTCAGAATCTCAGAGGGTTCTTGTAAGCATGATGCAATACCAGGAAAATGTCTTCTGAGATCTTTGCCTCTTCAGAGACAGTTTCCATGGGAGCTTCATTTTCAATGCATCAAGGTTTTATTTCAAGCGAACCAGGGCTTTCTAAAGTTCTTTTTACTGTTGACGTGCTCCTATACAGAGAGAGACAGAAATCAATATTCTTGATTAAATTATTTTTTGTGGGTCTTTTATCTCCTTGGTTAAATTTATTACTAGGCACTTCAGTTTTTATTTTGCTATAATAAATGGGATTTCTCCTCTAGTTTCTCTTTCTGATATGTCATTGTTCATGTACAAAAATGCCATCAATTTCTGAATATTGACCTTGTATCCCACTACTTTTCCAAATTCACTCATTAGGTCAGGTAGTTTTTTGGTGCAGACTCTAGGGTATTCTATGTACACTATCATATCATCTGCAATAATCACAGATTTACTTCCTCCTTTCCAATTTGGATGCCTTTTGGTTTTTTTCTTGTCTAATTGCTGTGGCTAGAACTTCTTGTACTATGCTGAATAAGACTGGTGAAAGCAGATACCCTCGTCTTGTTGCTGATCATAAAGAGAAAGTTTTAGTTTTTTCCATTGGGTATAACATTGGCTGTAGGTTTCTCATATATGGCTTTCATTATGTTGAGGTGTGCTCCCTCTAGCCCTACTTTGCTGAGTGTTTTTATCATAAATGGGTGCTGGATTGTATCAAAAGTTTTTCAGCATCCATTGATCTGATCATGTCATTTTTGTCCTTCATTTTTTTATGTGGAGTATTACGTTTATTGATTTGTGAATATTGTACCATCTTTGCATCCCTGGGATGAATCCCACTTGACCATGGTGCATGATCTTTTTAATGTATTTCTGAATCCAGATATTCAGTGTATTGTTGAGGATTGAGCATCTATGTTCATCAGCAATATTGGCCTGTAGCTTTGTTTCTTTGTTGAGTCTTTATCTGGTTTTAGAATTAGAATGATACTGGTCTTGTAAAAAGAATTTGGGAGTTTTCCCTCTTCTTGAATTTTTTTGGAATAGTTTGAGAAGATGGGAATTAGTTCTTCCTTAAATATTTGGTGACATTCAACTGTGAAGGCCAGTGGTCCAGGGCTTTGTGTCCTTGGAGTTTTGTGATTACTGCGTCAATTTCACTACTGTTACTAGTCTATTCAGGCTTTCTGCTTCTTCTTGATTCAGTTTTGGAAGATTGTATGTTTCAAAAATTTCTTTATTTCACCCAGGTTGTTCAATTTCTTGGCATGTAGTTGTTCATAGTAATTTCTTATAATCCTTTGTGTTTCTGTGGTATCGTTTGTAACTTCTCCTCTTTCATTTCTGATTTTATTTATTTGGGTCCTCTGTCTTGTTCTTGATGAGTCTGGTTAAAAGCTTGTCAATTTTATATGCCTTTTCAAAGAAACAGATCCTGGATTTACTGATCCTTTGAATTGTTGTTTTAGTCTGTGTGTCATTTAATTCTGCCCTGATCTCGATTGTTTTCTTCCTTCTCTTTGCTCTGGCTTCTGATTGTTGTTGTTCCTCTAGCTCTTTTAGATGTAGGGTTAGGTTGTTATATGAAATTTTTCTATCTTCTTTATTTAGGACATGAACTGATTTTTCAATATGAAGTCAACCTTATGTTCCTAGGATCAAAGTCCAGTTCAAAATTACATAAAACTATTTCTGTGATATGTTGTATTTTAGGGGCCCATTTTTCCAGTCGATTTTTTTGCATGTATATTCATGAAGGAGATTGTTGTGTGTGTGTGTGGGTGTGGGTGTGTGTGTATATATATATGTATATATATAATTTTTCAAATTATATATAATTTGAAATTATATATAATTATATATAATTTTGTGTATATATAATTTTTCTAGGAACATTTTTGTCCAGTTTAGGTTATCAGAGGCAGTGCAATTTCTCCTGGTGAGCCAAGATTTCAGTCACTAATAATCACATCTCCAGACTTATCCCTAGACCCAGGCAACCAATTAGTGCTGCTGTGAAGCAACCATCAGGCTGCTATGAGCCTTAATGATTGAAACTCAAGGGTGAACTTTGCACAGCTGTTTCCCCAGAGGCTCCTTCTCCATTCCTAGACTCACTGAGCCTGCAGTCAATGCAAGACCTGACACTTACAATGTACTCTGTAGTTCACAAAGCCCTTTCAAACACACCATGTGCTAATCAGTCCTCACAAAGCATTAAGATTGTATTATTTTTTTTTATTTTAAGAGAATAAAGTTGAACTATGTATGAGTCACCCGAAGTCACATAGTAAGAAATGCATTTTTAACAAAGTTTAACAGGTCACACAGTAAGAAAAGCATGGAACCTAATCAACAAAAGAAAAAAGCAAGCAAAATATAACCGGAGACATTGAAATTAAGAACAATTGGACAGTATCTAGAGGTGGGGTGGAAGGAATTCATGGGGAAATAGGGGAAGGGTTTTCAGGAGAAACTCTAAAGGACACATGGACAAAACCAAGGAGAGGTGGAAGCAAGTGAGGGAGGGAGGTTTGCCTGCGGTGGTGGGGGAGTTGTGGGGAGTAAATGCAGACAACTATAATTGGATGGCAAAAAAATATGTTTTTAAAGAAAAAGATTCCTAGATACCAAAAAAAAAGAAAGAAGAAGAGAAAGGAAATGCATTCTACAGCAGTCTATGTCTTCAATTTTCAAAGTTCATGATCTTTATTCTATCACTTCATGCATTTTTCAACATTTCTAATGAATTGTTCATGTCTCAAACACAATTGTAGGAATGTGATTAAAATATTTTGGGAAAAGACATGTGGAGGGAGCAAAATTTAATACCAAAAAAGGAGAAGTTTGAGGGCATAAATCAGGAATAAAAGTTGAATATGTCACGAAGATAAAGACCTCACAAGGGTAACTGTCCCAGTCAAGGCTTGGATTTCCAGTGCCACCCATACAACAAAATTAAGGCCTCTGATGCATTTAAGTAAACTCATACTACATTCAACAATTTTAATTGGGCAACCTCACAGCACACCCTCCCGCCTCATCCCCAGTGTCCCCCTGCACACACCTCGTTAATGAGAGGGCATTATAAAGCCACAGGGCCACACCT
Source organism: Carollia perspicillata (assembly GCA_004027735.1). Lineage (NCBI taxonomy): Eukaryota > Metazoa > Chordata > Mammalia > Chiroptera > Phyllostomidae > Carollia > Carollia perspicillata. The sequence goes on along the minus strand of PVKM010020304.1, from coordinate 6,447 downwards.
ACTTGGAGAGAGCAGCCTAGCCTGACCGCCTTTGAGTCCCATGCACAGTAAACCATGCCCGTAATGTACTGGCCCATATCCTTGTATGTTACTTGGAGAGTCCATTTTTGCTCCTTGTACAGAGGCTCCCAAGGCTGGAACTGCAGACACGCTCTTAGAGCCAGATGCCTTATGCTGTTGTCCTCTCTCTGCCCATTCTGACTGGTATGCATGTGCACATTCAGCAGTAACGTGTCACTTGCACACACAACTGCATAGCACATGCTCACAGGTGCCACACTGCTTCACCAGAGGGGCCCACCTCCAAGATTATGCTGGTGCTTCCCTTGGATCGAATTGTCAAGTTCATAGCTACAGACTTCCCCTTGTTGCTGATGTCCCTGGGATTTCCCCAAGAGTTCTGCCCTATGGAGTTGCTGCCATGGTCGACTTTCAAATTGTGATCCAAGGTGTGAAATACCCTTGTCTGAAACTGTACTTTGGAGATCAACCAGCAGGGGCAGAAACATCATCTGAAGTTATCACTTCCAGGATTTTTCAGTCAAAAATCTAGAAACATCTCCCCCTCCCCAGAGCAGATATGTTAGAGGTACCCACAGCCCAAACAGAACTGTGTGGTACAGCAACTGCCTCACTGCATTCTTTGTTTCACCTATGGCTCCTTCCACGTTACAATTTTTTAAAAACGGCTTAGTGATCCTTGTCTCTTTTCTTGAAATTGAAAGTGTCCTAAGGTGATAGAACACAGATGTGCTTTGGCCAGACTGGTCAACAAGAGCCCTTCACTCTTCACGTGTTTCTGTGGTCTGTATTACCAGGCAGCTCCTATCCTTTGGATCCTGTTCTCTCCTTTTGGGCTAATCAGTTTTACCAGAAGGCAATGCTCCAGTCCCTTAAGAGGTTATGTTAGCGTGCATAATAATCTTAAGAAAACACTTTCTATAATATTTCCTTTTGGGTTAGTTTAGTTGTAGTTGAAGTAGGTGCAGGGGTGGCCTCCTGGGCTCCCTCCTCCCCAGCTCACTCTTCCTCACTTGCCAACTCCAGGATGCCTGGAAGGCATGCTGAGCCTCACTGTTTATTTAAACCACCCAGAACTAGAAGCAAATCCAACATTGTAGTCAGGCCTAGCCGTTTCTCTCAACATCACAAACTCTGGGCTGAAAATCCCTTATGATCTCATGGAACCATCACTGTGTGTATGGTCTGTCACTGACGGTTGTCACATGGCACATCAATACACACTTTCTCTGCCTCCTAGGGTCTCACTTCTGAGTTCTCACTGGGTTTACCTGGAAGGCTTCCTAACAAATTACTTTCACATAAGCTTTCATCTCAGGGTCTTTGGGGAACCCAATCCAACACTGGTGGGAAGGAAACCAAATGAAGAGTAGAGAAGACTGCACGCACAAGAAAGGGGGAGAAAAAATCATTTGGGGAGAAAGTAAATCCCACCACTTTTCATAAGGAAAACAGATAGAATTCAGAATTCTCAGTAAAGAAAACTGAAAAATGTCAGAGTTTTTACCTCAAGAAATGAGGTGCCAGAGGAGAGTTCAGTGTGGCTGCTGCTTTGCTGTAAAAGATGCTGGTTCTCGGTGGTTGTTCCCCAGGCAGCAGGAGCACCATCATTTGGGAACTTCTTAGGAATGAAAAGTCTCAAGTCCTACCCAAGACCTACTGGATCGAAAACTGTGTGGATGGGCCCTGGTATCTGTGTTTTAGGAAATCCTCTGTGGGATTCAGATTCATCTGAGAACCAGCAATGTAGTTCCTGGTCCCCAGGACGTGAGCTAAAGGATTTCCTGTCCCAAAGTGAAGGAAGAGCAGCTTTTGCATCTGCCTTAGGAAGGAGGAAAATAGGAATGAGTATGTGCCAGATGAAGATAGTCAGTTGTAATGCTTATCGCTATAGCATCCAACCGCTTGTGCATAGGTGCTGAGTAAAGAGAGTTTGATGAGAGCAGGTGTGTTGCATGTGCCATGGTTGATGGTGTTGTGGTTACAGAAAGACACGTTGACCTTTGCCACTGGGTGGGTCATGACACCACTGATATCTGTTCCTGCACAAACCAAGAGTTGACAGAGAACACACCTGAGAGACAGATGCCATAGTGACATCAGGCCACGAGTATTAACACAGTGGTCACTAACAACAAAGGAACAGGAGAAAAGTGTCTTGCACTTAAAATTAGTGATGCTGTTCCTATCTCATATAGAGTTCATTATCATTTTAAGTAAAATGACAAAAACATAGAAGATTCTTTATTATTGACTTTCTTTTAGGAAATATAGTTTATTTTCTTTTATTTTACAATTATAGTTGAGGTACAATATCATGTTGGTTTTAGGCTTGCAACCACATGATTAGACATTTACACAACTTACAAAGTGATCACCTGAATAAATCTAGTCCCCATGTGGCACCATACATAGTTATGACAGATTTATTGACTGTATTACCTGTGCTATACCTTACATCCCCACGAGTAATCTGCAACTATCAATCTGTACTTCCCGATCCCTAATTCCCCTCACCATTCCCACTCTTCCTTCAAACTGTCTAATCTCACAACCATCAAAATGTCTGAATTTACGAGTCTCTTTGTTTTCTGCTTGTTTTTTATATTGTTTTTTATTTATTAAATATATTTTATTGATTATGTCATTACAGTTGTCTCATTTTCCTTATTGATTCTTCTCCACCCTGCATACCCACTCCCATCCACACTACCCTTGTTTAGTTCATGTCCATGTGTCACAAGTTCTTTAGCTTCTATATTTCCCACATTACCCCTGTCCTCTCCCTGTCGATTTTCTCTGCACCTTCTATACTACTTATTCTATGTACCTTTTCCCCCTCCTCCTACCACTCCACTGTTTCTAATGTTCCATGTGATCTCCATTTCTGTGGCTCCACTCCTGATTTAGGTGTCCACTTAGCCTGCTTTTGTTTTAGGTGTGGATGTTAATAACTGTGAGATTGCCGTCCTTTAACTGTTCATATGTTTTATCTTCTTTTTCTTAGATAAGTCCCTTTAACATTTCATATAATAAGGGATTGGTGATGATGAACTCTTTGAAGTTGGCCTTATCTGAGAAATGCTTTATCTGCCTTTCTATTCTAAATAAAAACTTTGTTGGATGGAGCAGTCTTAGATGTAGGTCCTTGCCTTTCATGACTTGGAATACTTCTTTCCAGCCTTTCTTGACTGTAAGGTCTTTTGAGAAATCATTTGACAGTCTGATGGGAACTCCTTTGTAGGTGAGTGTCTTCTTATCTCTTGCTGCTTGTTGGGATCTCTTCTTCATTTTAATCTTGGTTAATGTAATTATGAGGTGCCTCGATGTGTTTCTCCATTGGTACACCTTCTTCGGGACTCTCTGAGCTTCCTGGACTTCCTGGAAGTCTATTTCCTTTGCCAGATTGAAGAATTTCTTTTTTATTATTCAGTTAAATAAGTTTTCCATTTGTTGCTCTTGCTCTTCCCCTTCTGGTCCCCCTATAATGCAGATGTTGGAACATTTAAAGATGTCCTGGAGATTCCTAAGCCTCTGCTCATTTTTTTTGAATTCTTGTCTCTTCATTCTTTTCTGTTTGTTTCTTTCTTTCTTCTGGTCCACTCCATTGATTTCAGTCCCAGTTTTCTTCCCATCACTATCAGTTCCCTGTGCATTTTCCTTCATTTGACTTAGCGTAGCCTTCATTTTTTCATCTTATTTGCAACCAAAATCAACCAATTCTGTGAGTGTCCCGATCACCAGTGCTTTGAACTGTGCATTTAATAGGTTGGGTATCTCTTGGTCACTTAGCAGTATTGCCTTGGCACTTTGAGCTGTTCTGTCTGAGTCATTTTTGTCAGGTTGCTGCTGTTACGTATGGGTGGCGGAGCCTTAGGTGTTTCCCAGAGTGGGGCAACCCATGTTGCCAGGTTGTGATGCGGGGTCAGAGAGGGAAAAATGGTGCCTGTTTTGCTCTCTCTCATATTTCAGTCACCTCCGCTGCCTACCTCAAGAGTTTAGTTTATCTGCACATGAATGTGAGTTCGAGTTGAGCCAACCGCCCTGGGTGCTCTGCTCGTCTCCTCCCCGCGTGTCTGCAGCATGTGGGGTCTGCAAGCTCCATGACACCTACAATCCCCGAAGTTCCCGGGTGTGCCAGCCACTGCCTTTTCTTGCCATGTTTCCTCTCCTCCAACTACCAATTCCACCCCGTTACCGGTCTGGTTGAATGGTTGTCAGACTTCTGTAGTTCAATTTTCTGTGTTCTAGTTGTGTTATTTATAAATCTTTGTTGACCTTAATCTTGCCTGTGCAAGGATGTACAGCATTTCCACCTACGCCTCCATCTTGGCCAGCAGTAACCTATTTTTTTAGATTCCACAAAGAAGTGAAAGCATCTGGCATTTCTCTTTCTCTGTCTGATTTATTTCACCCAGGATAACACCCTCTAGGACAATCCATGTTACTGCAGTGCAAGATCTCATTCTTTTTTATGGCTGATCATATTCCATTGTATGTCTGCATCCCTTCTTCCTCCACTCATCTATTGATGGACACTCAGGTTGCTTCCATATCTTGGCTATTGTAAATAGTGCTGCAATGAACATACAGGTTTCTTTGGATAAATATCCAGAAGTGGAGTTGCTGGGTCCTTCTTTCTCTCTTGTCATAGCCTTTGTTTGAAGGTCTAATTTTTCTGGAATAAATATTGCTACCACAGCTTTTTTTGTCTTTCCTTTGTGTCCATTTTCATGTACTCCATTTTCCATCCCTTTACTTTCAGTCTGTGTGAGTCTTTGATCTGAAGACGACATATGGAAGGGTCCTATTTTGTTACCCCTAAGCTACTATATGTCTTCTGATGGCAGCATTTAATCCATTTGCATGTGAAATAAGTGTGGATAAATATGTATTTATGCCATTTTATTGTTCATATTTCTAATCTTTTTATTCTTTTAATTAAGACCTTTTCACATTTCATTCTCTTCTTTTTTTAATTGAACTTATTGGGGTGACATTGGTTAATAAAATTATGTAGGTTTCATGGGTACATTTCTATAACATATCATCTATATGTTGTATTGTGTGTTCACCACCCCAAGTCAAGTCTCCTTCTATCACCACTTATCCCATTCCCCCCTGCCCATTTCTTCACTCTGGTAGTAATCCTACTGTTGTCTGCCTATGAGTTTTTTCATTTTTTGCTTAATCCCTTGACCTTTTCCCCTGACCCCCTCTCTCCTCTCCTCTGACAGCTGTCAGTCTGTTCTCTGTATCCATGAGTCTGTTTCTATTTTGTTTGTTAGTTTATTCTGTTCATTAGAATCCACAGGTAAGTGGAAATGACATGATATTTGTCTTTCTCTAACTGGCTTATTTCATTTACCCTAATAACTTTCCAGGTCCATCCATTCTCTCCCAAATGGTGAGATTCTCTTCCTTTTTACAGCCAATTAGTCTTTCATTGTGTGAATACACCACAGGTTTTTTGTCCCACCATCCGCTGATGGACACTTGGGCTGCCTCCATGTCTTGGCAATTGTAAATAATGCTGCAATGAACACTGGCAAGCATAAATTCTTTGAATTGGTGTTTTGGGTGTGTTTGCATATATTGCCAGATTCGGAATTCCTGGATTATGAGGCAGTTCCACTTTCTACTTTTTTGAGGCACCTCCATACTGCTTTCCACAGTGGCAAGGCAGAAATTCACTGTATGAATGATTCATAATTTTGTCCGCTTATTATTCCATAATTCCATAATTTTTACATTTTAAAAAGAATACAGGCATTAAATTATGCCCAGTAACTGTGAAAAGTTTCCTCTAACACATGGTGTTAGTTGAAGGATGCATTTTTTCCTAAAATTTACTTTCTTAAATAGTACTAAGCATTTTCTCATAAAAATGACATGATATATAGTGCACTTTTTAATGCTACGTTCCTAGTATGGGTGTCTGACCTGATTTGGTTTGATTTTTTTATTGTGAGAAGATCACTTAACATGAGATTTATCCTCTTAACAATTTGTAAGTGTACAATACAGTATAGTTAACTAGAGGCTCTGCATCGCGTAACAGATCTCTGGAACTTACTCCTCTTGCACAACTGAACCTTCATGTGAGTTGACAAACTGGACAGGGCATGAAACCTTCAAATTTGGGTCAGACAGGGTGACTCCTTCCACCTGGTAGTCTGATGCCTAGATTTCAGGACAGTAATCAAGTCACATACACAGGAGCTGAACCTGAGGTTCAAGGATACCTTGAAAATCAGATGTGAAGTCTCATTGGCACAGATTCGTCAGATTTTGAAATATCAGTGCATCTGAATAGGGGTATTACACTCCAACACTGGGGTAGAAAGTGAGACATGGGCAAAAATTCATAAATAACATCCCAAATAGCCACGAGACTGAATGTGAAAAAGAAAGAAGCACTGGTCA
>PVKM010020303.1:6024-23562 GCA_004027735.1 Carollia perspicillata | reverse complement strand
TGTGATTCTCCCTCAATGGCTGTTGTGTCCGGTTTAAATGCCTGCACCAGTCTTCCTCTGCAGCCCCATTTCCGACTCCTCCTGCAATTGGTTACACCTGCCAGCATCCTTGTATTATCCCAAGTTTACTGGGCTGCCATCATGAGTCTGGGCAGATCTGGACCGATATCCTGGAGCCAATCTTCTTCCAGCTCCCACATAGGCGCTGTAACTCGGAGGACCTGCCCCCCACTTACATCTTGGCTAGAAGTCACTCCCTTCTCCCTGTCTCAAAGTGTGGCCACAGCTATTTAACATATCTATGAAACCAGTTAAAGGCTATAGATATGTCAAATGACCATGGCAGAGGTTAGCTGCAAAGCTGTTGCTATGCAAAACAGCTCTCAAAGGCCCTGCTCCATTTGTCCCCTTCCCCCCAACTCACACCTGTGGGGGAAGGGGTGAGGACATCTTAATATTTCCTGGACACCTTAGGTTCTGGACCCCATTCCAAATCCCTCTTGGGGCCTCCCTCTTGGCTGCACCCTGTATCACTTTCAGCTGACTTTGATCCATTCTAAGCGTACTAACATGATCCACTTTAAATAAGTCAGGTCATATAACCCCTTTGCCTAAACTTTCCATTATGTCAGCATACAGGTGAAGTTCTCACAATGACCTCAAGTCACATTTAATCAGTCTAGTCATTACCCTTCCCTATCTCACCAACACATAGCCTTTCCTTTATTTACTATGCCCTATCATCCTGGGTTTTTCCTGTTCCCCAAACATACCTGTTCTTTCAGCCCAAAACATCAGTCCAGGCTTTCTGTTAAAGCTAGTATCCACCTGTAAATTTCCTCAAAGGTCCATGCGATTAACTCTTTTGCCCTTATCTTTGCTCAAATGGCTCCTTCTCACTAGAAGCTAACGGTGAACCTCATGACCACCAATTAGAGAGCTCTCTAAATCTGATTAACTTTTTCTAGTCCCACAGACCCTAACCTTGTATTATTTCTCTTGTAGATCAACTTAACTCCTTTTATTCATCACAGCATTAGGGCGTCCCAGAGGCACAGCAGCTGCAGTGGTGACCCCGGGCAGAGAGGCTGAGAGGCTGTTAGCAGCATTTGCTCACCAGATACTCTCCCTGGGAGGGGTCCTTATACCAGCTCCTGGGAAAGTTAGTACAGGTAAAGCAGAGGAAAAAAACAATCAAATAAAAAAAAAAAAAAAAAAAAGGAAAACCCCAGTGTCACTGAATCATGTAGAAAGCTTTTAACAAATATTTCCAAAATCAACCCTTAAAGACTATGAATTAGGAGGGCATGGTGATTCCTGGAAATCTGTATTTTTAAAATCAATGAATGTAATTATGACAAACTTCCAGGTATCCACTAATATATATGACATGAAATGCAGTAAATTAGGATAATTGGGTAGAAGGATGTTAGTGATTTATAATGTCAACATAATATGTTTTCCTGTGTTCATGGTATATTTATAAGATATATCATACATTAGGATTCCCAAACAAAAAAGAAAATCACTACATCACACACAACAGAAGTTGTATACATACACAGACAATAATGCATGAAAATAATGAAAAATTATGAAAGTTTATATCAAAAGGCTACATATTGAGGAAATTTTAAAATTATTTGTGGGACAAAGAGGAAATAAAAATTACAATCACAAGTTATTAAGAAATTTATGGTAATAAAGCAATTAGAATATTATATTTGAAAATTTGTGAGATATCACCAAAGCCATATTCATATAAAACAATTTTATTGTTTAAAAAATTGCAATCAAGAAGCAAAAAAAGAAAAAAAAGAAAAAATAACCCTTCCAAAGCTGAAAGTCATTTAGAAAATATAAACACAAATTAATATTAATGTTTTTTTTAAAAATGATAAAGCACTGGCTGGTGCGGCTCTGTTGGCTGGAGTTTCATCCTATATACCAAAAGTTTGGGGGTTCAGCTCCCAGTCAGGGCATATGCCTAGGTTGTAGGTTTGATCCCCAGTTGGGGTGCATATGGGAAGCAACCAATGAGTGTTTCTCACATCAATGTTTTTTTTCTCTCTCTCCCGTCCTCTTTTTCTAAAAGCAATGAAAAAAATGTCCTCAGGTGAGGAAAAAATTTTTTTAAAAAGCTCAATATTAGTTTCCTCCTCTGGTGAGATTGAAAAATAAAAGTAAAAAATTGCAAACACAGAACATTAACAATCAGAGAAGTATAACATTACCACAGATGAAGAAGAGGTTAAAATACGAGTTTAATATACATAGCTCAGTGGGGATAATAAACAATATTTTGATGGGATAAATAATAATTTAAAATATCAAGTTGATTTTAGAGACATTGAATTCTTAAATTAATTAACATGAATAACACTTTAAAAGTATTTTCAAAATAACTTTCTGAAAATCATTTAGATAAGAGGAATTTATGGTTGATTTAAATAAATTCGTTAAGGAACTGGTAAATCCCATGTTATTTAAATTATTCTAGATAACCAGAAATATATGTGTTGCTAACAATTTTGCTTCTATATAAGCTGTATCTGTATATAAAACACTAATGGCTAACCAATAATAGTAATAATAATATGTATACAAATCTACACACACACACAAAGTACAAACCTCAGAAAAATATTAGCGAGTTTTGCGTAGAACTAAATTAAGAAAAATATCTTGTTCCTAGTAGAGTTTACTGAATCATTGAGCAATGACTCACTATTTAAAAATATTAGTACAGTACATGACATTAGTAAGCAAAAATAAAAGCAGTCTTATAATTGAGAGAATTTATTATCAACTCATTTTTTTTGTAAGGGAAGAATGATTCATTTAGTTGTGCCAGGAGGATTTAGAAAAGTAACATCAGCATAAAGGTGGAATAGGACTTTTCTACCACATTCACACCAAAGGACACAATTTTTACAACTGAACACAGGGAAGAATACCTTGTGGAAATCCTGAAGTCCACACACCGCTGGGGGAAAAATATCCAAGACTGACTCATTTCAGAGGGGAAGAGAAGCAGTTTCACTTTACATGCAGCACAGCTCAGTGTCAGAAGAGGCTCTCTTGGTCAGTGATTTGGCCCACAGAAAAATGAGTTTGCAAGTGAGTGCCCAGCCTCCCTACCTGTGCACAACTGGGCCAAAGAGGCTTATTCCTTCTTGTTCCAGCCAAAATACTGAGGTGCACTGCACACCTGCAAGGCAAAGAAAGGTTGGGGAGAATAGCAGCTAGGGCTTAGATATAATCAAAAGAACACGCATTCAAATTGCTTTGCAGTCTCAATCAGGAATTCCGCCCATGAACTGCTGGGGACGCCTCACCTGTGGATCTTCCCGACTGGCCCATGGGCACTTCCAGTGCTCCACTTGTCTCAGTGCACCCACAACCCCCCTCCTCCTGGTCATAACCCTGTGTGTTCTCCCAAGAGCAGACAGTGCAAATATTTTCAGGCAAGTACTGAGCATATGCAAAAACCATTCAGAATTCAGAGAAAGCATACAAACTTGAGCATTCATCTCCATCCTGGGGGAAGCAAACAGAAGGATGTCGGAACCTGGCCTTACTTTTCAAATTCCAGAGAAGACATACATTCTTAAGAATTTCCCGCAACAAAAGGGAAGAAGTGTGGAGTAGGCATATTCATAGAAAGTTTAGAAAACTGGGGAATTCCTGAGAGGATTGACAGAAGTTATTTCTCTTGGGAAGCCAATGACTAAAGACTGGATGAGAGACTGCTTCAAGTGCAAAGGCAGCAATGTAAGACTTGAAGGAACATGGGAAATCAAGTAGTCAAAACCTCAAAAACAAACTTTTTCAGTAATTGACCCCAGCAAAATAGAAATCTGCATTTTGCCTGACTACAGCTCAAAATAGTTGTTTTGAGAAAGCTCACTGACCTATTAAAAAACAGAAAGGAAATTTAATAAAATCAGGAAAACAATACATGAACAAAAACAGGAAGATTGACAGAGAGAAATCATTAAAAGAACTAAATAGAACATCTTATGCTGAAGAATACAATGGATGAAATTTTTAAAAAACCCACAATAGCGAGCACCAGCAATAAACTTTATCAAGCCTAAAAAAGAAATGCAGATGTAGAAGAGAGGTCATTTGAAAGTATCCAGTTAGAAGAGAACAAAGAAAAAATACTGAAAAAGAAGGAAGAAATCTCATGGGAATTTTGATATAACATCAAGTGAAAATACATATGTATATCGTAGTCCAAGAAAATAGAAGAGAGGGAAAAGGGGCCCAAAGCTTATGATGAATTAGTGGCTGATACTTTCCAAATCTGGAAAGAGATGAGGATATCTAGGTTGATGAAGCTCATAAATTCCTCAGAAATATTAGATTCGACCCAAAGATATTTTCTCCAAAATGCATTATGTTAAAACTATCTAAAATCAAAGAGAATTTTAAAAGCAGCAACCCAATAAGATTTCCCACAGACTGGAGAACTCTTAGGAAGCTGCTAGCAGGTTTCTCATCAGAAGCCTTGCAGGCTAGAGGAGAGGGGCAATGTGTATTCAAAGTGCTGAGTGAAAGAAAAGTCAATCAAGAATACTTTACACAGCAAAAGTGTCCTTCAGAAATGTGGAAGAAAAGAGGACTTTCTCTGACAAAAAATAGTTGAGGAAATTCATCACCACTACAGCTGCCTTACAAGAAATTCTCTACAGAGTGCTTTAAAGCCCAAACAAAAAGACACTAATTAGTAACAATGAAACATGAAAATATAAAATGTGCTGATAAAGATAAGTATATGTTCAGTATGTTACTGGCATAAAAATAGACGCATAGACCATACCAACAAAAAAGAATACAGAGCCCAAAATTAAAATGCCGCACTCACAGTTACGTAATATTTGACAAAGGAACCAAGAACACCCAGTTGAGAAGGGATGGTCTCTTCAACAAATGGTGTTGGGAAAAGAAGTACAGAAAATAAAGTTGGATTTCCATATTAGACCACTCACAAAAAACTAACTTGAAATGTTTCCAAGACTTAAACACAAAACCTAATACCATAAAATACTATAAAAAAACATAGAGAAGCTCCTTGACTTTGGTCTTGGCAATGATATTTTGGAAATGACACCAAAAGTATTAACAAAAAATCAGTTATCAACAATTGAAATCACATCAAACCTAAAGCCTTTGGCACAAAAAAGAAAGCCATAACAAAATTAAAAGGCAATCTATAAAATGGGAGACACTACTTGCAAGCCATATATCTGATAAGGAATTAATGTTTTATATATTATATAAAATATACATTCATATATTTCAATAGGAAGAATACAAATAACTTCATTCAAAAATAGGCAACAAAATTAAATACACCTTCTTCCAAAGAAGACATATGCATGGCCAATAGGCACGTGGAAAGGTGCTCAACATCACTAATAGTTAGAGAAATACAAATCAAAACTACAATGAGAGATCACCTTACACCTGATAGGATAAACAACAGATAATAATTCCTTTCAATGGCATGGAGAAAGAAACCCTTGAATGCTGTTAGGTAGGCTGTAAATTGGTGCAACTACTATGGAAAACAGCATGGAGGGTCTTCAAAAAATTAAAATAAAAGTACCATATAACACAACAATCCCACCTTTGTATTTATATATCTAAAGAATGTGAAATCAGTATCTGAAAGAAGTATCTTCACTCTCATGTTCATTGCAGCATTATTTATAATAGCCAAAATATGGAAGCAACCTATGTTTATTGACAGAGAAACGGATGAAGAAGATATGGTATCTATATGATATAATATCATTCATTCATAAAAAGAAGGAAATACTGCTATTTACAACATGAATGAACTGAGGATTATCAAGGAACCTATTTACATTATGCTAAGTGAAATTAGTCAGACAAAGACAAATACTGTATGATTTCAATTCTATGTAGATTCCGAGAAAAAAATCAAACTCATAGACATAGAGTAGAATGGTTGTTACCAGGCATTGGGAATTGGGGAGAGATGGGGAGATACTGGTCAAAGGGTATTAGCCTTCAGTTATAAGATGATTAAGTTCTGAGGATCTAATTTACAACATGGTCACTATGGTTAATAACAGTGCACTTGAAATTTGCTAACAGAATAGAATTCAAGCATTTTCAACTCACACATGATATTATGTGAGGTGATGGATGTGTTTATTAACCTGGTTGGATTCATTTAACAAATATGTGCATGTCAAATTATCACTTATATACAGTATATATAAGTTTTATGTATACAGTATGTATAGTTTCATGTATATACAGTTTTATTTGTTAATTTTACCTCAATAAAACTGAATAAAATAAAAATAATGATTCAATGTCTTAAAAAGTGGTATTGGGATAATTTGTTCATCATTTGTTTCAGAAAGCATTGAAAATTATAAACAAATTACCACAAGATAAATTGAAATATAAACCCTTTAACAAAGCAATTTAATTATTATCTAATTATTCTAAGAGTTGAATAAGTACAGAAATAAAACATATAAAACAGAAATAATATAAAATGCAACCAACAATAAAGGATTTGTGAAATCAATAGGAGTTATGTTTTTACAATAAAATTATCCACAGTCTTGAAAAAGACAGATGAACACAAATCGTCCTTACCATACACAAAAAAATGTTTCTCATTTACTGAAAGGACTCCATATTGTGCCTATTGTATTTGATAGTACTGAAATGGAAGAGAAGAGAGCTGAAGATTTACACAAATGTTCTTCTCTCAAGACCTGGAAGTGGCTGTATTAATTCTACTTATGTCTCATCATCCACAATTCAGTTATATGGTCCCAAACATTCTGCATGTTAGGAATATAGTCTTCCTAAGGAGAAACTGTTTAGTCCAGGGGACTCATTTTGTTTTCTGTAAAAGGTGACATAATAAGTCTTTTAGGTTTGCAGACTCTCTGGTCTCTGTGACATATATTAAACTCTAGTATAGCACAAAATTTGTCATAGATGATATGTAAAGAAATGGTGATAACTTTGTTCAGGCAACTTTGTCAAAATGGGTGGTGAGCTAGATTTGAACTGTGAGGCAGAGTTTTCTGACTCTTTATTCAGAGTACAAAATATTGTTTTTGTTACCATACAATAATTGGCTCAGAAGTAGATCTGTAATATAGTTTACAGAAAGTACATATATTGTTATTAGTAATGTAAATACATTTTTATGAATATTTATTTCTGTAGAATTCATAGTTATAAATATATATTTTCATTAAAATTAGAGAAGGATATGTACTAAAATTTCAGCACTGGTGGTTTGTTGTTTCAGGTGATTTGATTTTCTGTGTATCTACATTTTTGCAATAAACATGTGGTGCACGTAAGCATAGCCATTTCATCGTGCTTCATGTTCTTGCACTCCACAGATACCATGTGTCTTACCAACTGAAGGCTGGTGGGCAACCCTGCATCAAGCAAGTTGCCACTTTTCCAACAGGTTCAGATGATGAGTAGCACTTCTTAGCAATGAAGTATTCCTTAATTAAGAGATGTACATTATTTTTTAGGCATGTTTTTTGCACACTTAGTAGACTACAGTATAGTAGAAATAGAGCTTTTATACAATGGGAAACCAAAAAAATTGTTTTACTAGCTTTATTGCAATATTCACTTTATTAAAGTACTCTGGAAAAACACACAGAATATCTCCAAGGTACTCCTGTATATAATTAATAAATAGAGGAGACAAGCATGAAGGAGACCTGGTCAAACAAAATTTAAAATGTATTTTAAAACAGTATTAATTTCAAAATATTTTACTGAAACAGATTTAAGTAGACAAAGTGATTGAATAAATAGAAAACCTAAAATAAGTTACAAGACAAGTATAAGAGCTTGGTGTTTGGTAAAGAATTTTTCTCTGTGTTACTAAACATACAATTATTTATTCTCCTGATACATATATATGGACGTATGCATCAGAAAAATGAATAAATAATTGTGTGCATAGTAATGTATATGGGTATCAGATAAAATGCCTGGCACACTAGTGTTGAATAAATATTTATTCAATGAATAAGTGGATTACTTATTAAATGACTTATTCAAATATATTTACTCTGGATATTATATCTCATTCATTTTTTAAAGGTATTGGTGATTATATGTTACATAGTGAGTTTTTATTGTGTATGCAGTCAAATATAGTTTTTCCTATATCTAGTCCCCCTCTCTACATTAAAAATGTTCTAAATCATGAGATCATATTCTTCCCACATTATTCCACAGTTTTATTATTCAGAATTAACACATTTATTGCTGGAAAATTTACTTGATGGACAAAGATTTGGCCTCATTTTCTTTTCACTTAACCAATTCTCCTTAGACCATTAATTGCATAACACTTCCTTTCCCAACCAACAGAAAGGAAAGGGAATTTACTCTTGCTCCCAACTACCCAAACCAACTACCCGGGCTGCCCTCTGCGGGTTTATGACAATAAAAACTCTAACCCCTCAGGTCAGATAATGATATGTATGATGATTAACTGTATGAGTAATTACTGTGTTATGCAAATAAACAATGCAGATGAGTCATTTCATTAAACAAGCACCATGGGGTCATTAGGCTTTGATCTCTGTCCTAGTCTTTTGGGGGAAAATACTTTCTTGGAACCACTCTCCTGAACTGGCAATAAAACATCACTGGTAAGCTCACATTAAGCTGGAAAATATGCAGACTGCTTGATTTGTATTGAATATGTGTCTGGTGGTTGGGGCCCACCGTAATGAACTAGCCCACAAATCACAGCTTAATGGGAATCTACTTTTACATATTGCTTAATTAAAAGTTGTGAGCTTATTAACATGTGTCTTTGGCACTGAGCTTTGGGGATGTAATCTCTGTGCAAATAAGACTAGGTTGTAAAAGTTTTATAGATTGACGATGATATTATAGTCCATACCTTAATAACCCATCATTTCCCCAGAGAATTTTTCATATCTTACGTTCTCCTATCTAGTTGTAATGGATTCTTTTGTTTATGTTTCAGTGTGTAGGACCCACTGTAATATGGACTGGCACCAAAAAAAGGGGTTATATCTTAAATATTTTATCTGAACACCTTTTCATCATTTCATCTTATTAGCAAAGTTTACTGGAAGAAAGTCTTAGAGCCAGCCTTTCATTACAGAGGCTCCAGGTAGTAGAGATCTATTAGGTACGGGTTTCCAGAATTTCCATTATAAATCTCTATTTTCAGGGATTTATAATTCAGCTATAAAAATGTTGCCCTAGGCTTCAGGTTGGAATACAAGGTCTTAGCCTGAGAGAGTACATTGTTAACACATAAAAAATGTGTTGTTGTTTTCATCTTACCAAAGTGAAAAAATAATGGCATGTAACCATTTTCGAATACTTTCTGATAAGCCACTGTAAGATGGTGTTTGGAGCTTTTTGTTTTGTTTTGTTCTGACATGACGTTTTACAGGATGTTTGTTTGTAATTTTAACTGAGCCATTTGGTGGCTTTTTTAAAATGTCAGAATAAAAGATGTCTTTCACATGCCTGATACTCCATCCAGTCTTTAGACCATGCACCTCTGACCATGTTTGATGGACCCTCTGATGAGACCATTTCTCAAGTCCCTGCACTGAAATATCTTCATTGACTCACTCCTGTCAATATTAGAGGGAAAAAGTTGTATTGTTTTAAACAACTGAACTCTGTTATTGCTATTTTGAGCAATCATAGGTCCATTTGAATTAAAACTTTAAATTGATGCTCCAGGATAAAAATTGAGCAGTGACCAAAGCGTACTGGCAAGAGCTGTGGGAGAAGACCCAACGCCAGTTCTGCTGCGTGATGGCCACGGAACTTCAGGAGACTTACTCCCATGCTCCAAACCTGTGTCTACTCCTACTGAGTTTGAGGACAAAATGATCATTCTTTCAGGATTTGAATTTTTCATATATCTGCTAGTTAATGGCAACCAGCTTCTCAAGTTCACCAATGATGTCATGTCACTAAATCCAATAGACTTTTTATTGTTCAATTTAACCTCCTCATAATATTCTGAAGAGGTGACCACTCACCACATATTGACATGTTAGGTTTAAATTACCTTCATGTCAAGTACTTGTGATTCCTTTTCTGTTTGTTTTTACCCCCATTCATCTCTTCTCTCTCTCTCCCAGGTCAACTCAGTTACTGAATCTGACATTCACAGGCTTGGTTCCATGGATTCCTCTTTTACTATCCTGTACTCACTTTAGAAAGGAGCTCCTGAGGGGCTTCCCACTGGCTTCACATGCCATCCACACACCTTTCCCCAAATGTCTATTTAGGGTTCAGATCTCTATTCTGCACTGAAGACCTCTTAAATTCAAATATCCTCACACGTTTCCAGTGTTACTCATACATTTCCCCACCTCCTTGTCAAAGCAGCTCCTCCTCCTGGCTATTAAATCTATAGCTCCACCTTTCATGCAGTATTCAAGATCCTTGGCTTCATCCTCTTATCAATTTACGTCTCCTTCTCTATATCATAAACTGTATTTCCTTTTCCTTGTTCAAATGTACAAATGTGTTCATGTTATTCCTAATGTTACTTTCTTCATCTAGGGCACTAATACCCTCTTTGGTGATTAATCTAATTTTTTCTCCTTGCCTCTGCCTCCTATCTTGCATTATTCAATTCAATTTGAAAATTATAGCTAGAGATATACTTAAAGCAAAAAAAAAAAAATCCTACATTGTCTCCAGCTAGTTTACAGTCACTCAATAGCTATTTATTGCACTGAAGCTAACATTTCAAATCCCTGCTACACAAAGCCCTGAGTGATGTGGTGTCCAGCTTCCTCTCTAGAAATACTCCCAAATACTCCATTTGGCATTCCTGGTTTCTTCTGTTTCCTAGAGAGCATCTTTGCCTTTTGTGCCTCAGGAAAGGGCATGGTGTTCCCTCTACCCAGAGGACTCTTCTGGCTCTTCAGTACTTCTCCCAGGTAACACTCCCCACATTCTTGTTGGGTGAGAGAAATCAGTTGGTCCTCGGAATATACTCTCTATGCCTTACTAAATGTCCCTCTTTATCTCTGGGGTCTAAGATTTCTGAGGTCAGGGACCTTCTCTGTCTTTCAGGAACTTGACCTAAAGCCCATGTTGACACATGCCAAGTGCTTAATAAAAGCTTACTACCTGGCCCTGACCCATGTGGCTCAGACAGTTGGGTGTCGTCCCGCAAAGCAAAGGGTTGCCAGTCTGATTCCTGCTCAGAGCATGTGCCTGGGTTATACGTTTGGTCCCCTGTTAGGATGAGTGGGAAAGGCAACTGATGCATGTTTCTCTCTCACATCATTTTATCTCCCCATCTTCTCTCTTCCCTTCCCTCCCTCTAAAAATAAATATACACTTAAAATACACTTAAAATAAATACTTTTAAATGGTATCTGAAAGACTGAAGAGACTGAAGTTTGGCAAAAGCAGAGGCTAGGTCCAGGTCATAGCCATGGCTGAGACTCTGTGGGCAGTAGGAATTACACCGTCCCAACCCTTACCACTATCTAAAGTTATTATGTATTATGGCCTATGATTTCACAGGGTTGTAAGAAAAATTAAGCAATAGCTACTGACAATATGGTTTGGGCCATTGCTTTATAATAACCAGAGTACAGAGGAAGGACTTATATAAGGCTATCAGGCCTCTCAGAGTGTCTGCAGACCAGGCTAGTCCTGCAGCTCTAAAATTCCATTTATTATTCACTATGTTTTCGATAGGCACCTTCTCTCTGGATTAATCTTCTCCTTATCCTTTAGTTTTTGTTTTTGTTGTTGTTGTTCCAATTCTTTATACATTGGCCAGTTATTCCTGTGAGAAAGAAACTTTTACATATATATATAAAATTTTAGCAACTTTGTGCACAAAACTTTTCCATCAATTTTTAAAAGATTTTATTTATTTTTAGAGAGAGGGGAAGAGAAAGAGAGGGAAACATTGATGTGTTCTGGCCTTTCACATGCCCCCTATTGGGGGCCTAGCCCACAACCCAGGCATGTGCCCTGACTGGGGATTGAACCAGCAAGTCTTTGGTTTGTAGTCCGGCGCTCAATCCACTGAGCCACACCAGCCAGGGCTCCATTAATTTTTTTATAAAGAAAAATTAAAGGCTACACTTTAATAAAATGAAAGATTCTCCAAAGGTAGAATTTAGAGACTTGCAGTTTGAATAGAATAAAATTTGGGGGGCTATGGTAGCTTTCTCTGAGCTGCTTGAGTCACAACAAGGAGATAAGACAAAATCTACATTAATTTATATTTCTTAACTGAGAAACTCTACACTTTTAGGAAATTGGATATGCTTAAGCCTTGAAGGGAGGAATTACCAGTTTTTTTTTTTTATTAGCTCTGTCTAGGCCTTCTTCCAAGGTGTCAGGACTGAGTTTAAAAGAAACTGGACTTCACTAAGTATGACATGGAAAATGACATAGACCGAAAGAGCTGAACAATACTTCTATTCCTCACACATGAACTTGAATAAACTAATTAAAAGTTTTTTCCCCTAAATCTCATTAGGACTTGGAAGATATTTTATGGGGTAGAGGGGTGAGAACTCCACAACTGAAATATCAACCAAAATAAATGATCCTTGAGTTCCTTTCCAATCCTAGGATTCCATTAACCTCATGTTTTCTTCATAGCACAGTGATAACATTTCTCCTTCAAGAGGGGATTCATTTGGCACCTACAACATTGCAAGAAGTTAATATTATTGATTCCATTGACTTGAACAAGGAACATCCTGTAGAATGGCCTGGAAGGCTATGACCATTGAAGCGTGGTGATTTAGAGACATTAAAGAGATTGTAAAGAAAGTGTGACTGTTTTCTAGACCACGTGGAAATCCATTCACATCTGAAAATCATTTGAGTCCATTTTCTTTTTCAACAGATCCCCTTTAAGTAAAGCAAAGAATGCTGGTTTATGGCAAATAAACAGAAACAATTTTATTCCTACATCTCAGGCCAGATTTCTTTAATTCCAGTTGTATGCATAAAGCTTTAACAGGAAAGCCATAATTTTCGTGATGTTAAAAACAAAAATAAAACAAAAACCCAAACAAACACTTATTTTAGTCACAAAGGCTGGGCAAATGACAACCAGTCACTTGGCTGCCCATCTTGGGAAGTGACCATGTCACAGTTTCCATTTATCCGAATCTTGTTTTTTTCTGTTTGTGAAGAAAAACATTTTAAATTAGAATAATTATTTCAAATATATTCCTAGTTTAGAATAACTGGAGATATTAAACAGGTTTAGTGTTCATTATGTTAACTACCTTTAATAATCCTAACCTAACACCAGTTGGCCTCCCCTGGAATACTTAATAGGGAGGCAACAACTAATAATTACAAGTGTGACAATTTTTTGGTGAATCACTTAAAGTCACAATTTTGTGTGGAATTACAAATGTGTATGACAAGACTTCTACTTCTAAATAGAATATAAATTTTAGCAGTCAAGAATATGAAAAATAGAATATGTATCTATTGAATAGCATTTATAAATTGTAATAGCTAAATTTCAATGGTCATCGAGTGATCAGTGACGCAGAGATGGAAATGTTTTCTTTGAGGCTGATCCCATGAGCACAACCAAACAGAAAACAAACTACTGTAATTATCTGATAGGTCTGGCATGGGATAAGAAGATATCGAGATCAGTCAAACAATGTTACATTTCTTTCCTGTGTCTTTTTGCTGTCTTCCTTAGCTCACAGCATGACTGAGAGTGAGAATGTTGTTAGTGGTGGAGCAAAGGACCACTTCAGATCCATAGACACTATTACTGAAGTTCTTGGCTTAGGGACCTAGGGAGGGAAGATGCATCAAATACTATATCACATAAATCCTTTTGACTATTTGCTTATATGTGTCTCATCACCATGCAGTGTATACTGTGAATGTGTAATAAAAACTAGGTCTGAAATGTACCTGAAAACTTCCCTGAGGGCTCATCTCTAAAAGGACGCTATTGTTGAACTACATATGTCAACGTGTGCTTGGAACACTCATTGGAAGGCATTTCTCTAGCCAACTGATATGAATACAGGGAAGGTTGTGCTCCAGTTACTCACTTTATTTCACATTTCTTTTTATTTTGTCTTCTTTCCTTTCCATTTTATTCTTCTTAGCCAAGTTACCTTTAAAAATATTATGAATCTTAACAATTTCTCAGCTGTATTAGAATATATATTCAATTATAATATGAAAAAATCTAAGAGTATAATAAGGGAAGTCTCCATATTGGTCATATTTTATTTAATGAACAGGTTTAACTGGTATTTTACAATTTGATTGTTGTTTTGATGCATGACATCAATATTGATTCAACTGAATTTTGAATATATGTGAGATGTATATGCTTTTTATTCTAGTCAAGGACATAATATAAATACATTTTTATTAATTTGATATTCATATGAAATGTTTTCATTTTATTGGCATCTGTAGCTGTTCTTCTGGGAGAAATCAGCACTTTTATGTGAAATTAGGGGTATATTGCTTAATCAAGTCTTTTTCAATTCAATTTGCTCACAATAAGTTTTCATGAGGGTTAACTTTCCTGAGACCCTTTGTTTCATTATAGCTAATAATTTTTGATGCAGTTATAGCTAATTATCAAAGAAAAAGCTAATAAGGCTTCTCATGACATAGTAGGATAACTACTTCTGCTAAGTAACTTAACTGTTATTGATATGGTATTTTCAGGAAATACCACAAAATATTTAGCATGTTTTAAAATTTAGAAAGTATATAGTTATTTGACAGGGTAAACAAAAATGTGTATTTGACCTTAATTTTTGAATTTTAATATATACTATGTAAATTTCCTCCTGTTATATATGCAAAGGAAAAAATATAAATACCAGTCTTGTTACTCTGTTACTTTCAAGCCATTGTGAGTTTTGAATGTATATCATACATAAAATTTTACTACTAATTAACCAAGATAATTATGTAAGGATGTGCAAGTATATCCAGAATACTTTTGTAAAAGGCAACTGAACATTTACAATTATTTTTTGTGTTTTTTGAAATATACTTGGAGAGTAATATTTTCTTCTTTTTAAAGTTTTCATACATTTTCCTGCATAGATAAGAAAATTAAGGTTAAATAAAACTAGTGACCATGTGGAAATCAAATTATAGAAAAGATATACTAGACAACTTCTATTAATGATAACTAAAATGTATTTAGATGACCTATGTGTGTATGGCCTAGTTAAATCAGTGTACAGTCTAATGAAATTAGTAGTATTACTTTTACTATGTTTTCCAACCAGGAAACTGAGACTCAGAATGAAGTAACCTGCCCAAGTTCACAGGGCTTAAAAGTTTGGCAGGGTTCTATGTTGAATTGTATCTTTCTAATTTATATGTTGAAGTCCTAACCTCTAGTACCTTAGGCTGCGACCTTATTTGACAATAGGGTCTTTGAGGATGTAATTAGTTAAGATAGATTTATAATGTAGTAAGATGGACCCCTTACTCCAAATGAACTGGTGCCTTAACAAAAAGGGGACATTTGGAGACACATACACAAGCAAAATACCATGTGATGATAAACGCAAGAGATTAGGGTGATGTGTACACAAGCCAAAGAATGCCAAGTGTTGTCCGCAAACCACCAGAAGCTAGCAGAGAGGGATGAGGAACATTCTCCGTCATTGCCATCAGAAGAAACAAAGGATGTCAGCACCTTGATTCCAAATTTCTGGCCTCCCGAGTGGTGGGATAATAAATTTCTACTGTTCAAGCCACCCAGGCTGAAATACTTCATTATGGAGGACCTAGCAACCAGGCAGTTAAGATGACACAAGACGTGTTGATGCCAGGACATTTACTGCTTCTTTCACATTTTGCCACCTGCTGATAGCTGAGCCACTCCTCCTCTGTTCAACCCCCATTCTAAAAAAGAAAGTTAAGTGCAGTAACCAGCAGTGTTTAAACCACTGGGGAAAAGGCCCCTGTTGTACCACAAATGGCATTCATCCAGACGAAATATATTAATTTTATGTTAATAGAATTAAAAGTTAATGAGAAATAACTTTTAATTCAAGCTATTATTTAGAATATATATTTTAATTTTAAATACAGTTTAACATTTGAAATATTTTCCTTTGATATGTTAAATCTCTCTGAAACACTGAATAGAATCAGTTGACTAGAAAATAGAATGCATATCCTAAACAGATACTGATCATTTGGGGTAAATATGGATAGCGTTTTATGAATGGTTAACTAGTGCTAAAATGCAAAATGCAAGCAAACGAAAAAGAGAAAACAAAATTAAAACTTGGCATAGCCAAATAAAAATAAATCATCTTACGTATTGAAATTTAAAATGTAGTACAAATTTAAAAAGAATCCCTGAGATTAGCTACTGAAAATGTTAATTATGTTAATTGTGGAGGATTTAGATCACTATGTTCTGTAGTATGACTTGGTAAGGAAGATTTAAGAGGCAGTTTCTAGGTGATGTTAGGTCTATTTCTTTCAGATTTCTAGAACCTCAAGCATTAAGTCTACTATGGCAGACTATGGTGTTCTACTAGCAGTCAGGAACTGAATTCCTCCTTATATAAGTCACCCAGCCAAATATCTCAGATATTTTGCCATCAAAACTATTTGGAGATTGTTAACATGAATGGGTTATATTTCTTGTCAAATGCTGGTTTATGGCAACTTTTTAATATAATCATTTCTGAACTGAAAACATCATTTACCAACTGAAATACTGCAATTATTTCTTCAATATTTTAGAAAATAGTTTCTGGGATAACTATTAGACATTTATGTTTGTTAATGGCTTAAGTTATTTGCATGTTTTGGGTCATTTTAATAGTTCAGTTATTAATCACTAAAACTCCCTCTATCTCTATTTCAAAAAATCTGCTAAAATCTAGTTAAGCCTCTCTGAGATTTTGATTACCTTTTCACTGATTTTGGCTCTGTGGAAAGAATCTTGCAGTGTACCAAGCTATTTGGGTTCAACAGAAATGTATCACTGAATTGAGAACCTGTAGATTCTAAATTTTTAGCTAGCTGTCCTTACTCAGCAGGATGAACAGAATTGCCTCCTGAAATATAGCATAATAATTTCAAGCAGTTTAAAATTTTGTACATATCCTGCTTCCCTTAAACTAATCTGCTGACTACTTAAACCTACTTTAGATAAATTTGATACTTATCAGATAAAATATTTTAGGTTTTCTTTAGAAATGGACATTCAGATTAACTTAAATCCACATATCTAAACCATTATTCCAAAACACCCTATGAAAATAATTTAGATTTAAAAGTATGGGAGAAGGCATCTATCTACACTGACATTTGTTAAAGTAATAACACAGGCCAACAACTTAGAGTAAGTCCTGTAAAAATATGGTGAAGGTGAGACAGGAAGGAAAAAGCTTTCTAGAAAGAAAAGAAAGGAAAGAAGGGAAGAAAGGAAGGAAGGAAGGAAGGAAGGAAGGAAGGAAGGAAGGA